>VWYI01041036.1:155169-242773 GCA_013399455.1 Anthoscopus minutus
GGGAGCCGCGGAGCTGCCATGGGCGGCTGAGGCAGCCACAAGTGCAGCCCGCGGCCGGGACGGGGCCAGCACGGCCCCCGCGCCCGAGGAGCCGCAGGGCAGCGCGGCTGCGAGAGCCGAGCGGGGGAAGGAGAGAGGAAGCAAGAAAGGAGTCCCCCCTCTCTTTTCTGGTGATCTCCCCTCCCGGCTTGAAACAAAAGTAGAGGTGGAAACTGAGTGGGCAGGATGGTAACATTTGCTGCATGTAATGGGAATTGCAATTATGGAGCGGAATCGCTGCGAGGAGACATACCCGGCCCGTTCTTACAAGGCAGCTATTTGTCTATCTCATTCTTTGTGGTTAGGTGGAATTCCTTCTCTGCTTAGGTAACAGCTGCAGTCTGATGGAAAAAATCCTCAAATGTTATGCACTGGTGCTAAACAGATTCTGCTAATTAACAACTCCTATTGACTCTACCTTTCATAATACAGTTTAAAATGGTAATGAATACGCTCAAACAAGGTGACATCTCATTCCAAAGCAGAAGAGTCTGTTAACCAAATGAAATCTTGCAAGGGGAGTTCAGCTGCTTGTCCTTTACCATGAATGCTAACGTGATCCAGTTAGAAAACTGTTTATGTGCTGTGCACATACCGGTTGCAAGTGCTAGTTCTGGGCAATAAATGCCAGGGAATGGAAAACAGCAACTGCTTTCTTCATTTACTGAAATGAAAGAAATAGCTTGCTCCAAAGGCTGAGTGCATCTAATTGAAATAATTGCAGAATGTTATTTTGCATTATGCAGTTAGACTGATACCTGAAAACAAATGCAGCTGAGACATCAATAATTTGCATATCACAACAGAACTGAAAGTGATCTGTGATTAATATTCAGCCAATTAAAAACTGAAGTCTTTAAAATGTAGACTCTCTTAATTATTGAGCCATTAACAAAGTACTGTTCACATAAAAGGGGGTGTATGTATACAAAGGGCCCAGTTTAGAAGGATTTGCATGTAGTTTAAGCTGAATTTTTCAAACACTGTTTAAATAAACTAATTAATTAGAGAGGAAAGGTCTAGAATAAAATTAATTTAGAAGGTAGGTGGTTTATAACTGTTTTAGCAGCGGGCACAGAAATGCAGGTGTAAAGATCAAGATGCTTGTTTTGTTTAATCAGCAACCTTATCTGGATGTTAAACTAATTCCTTGCTTATTTAGTAGGTGAAAGAGCATATTGGCAGTTTCAAAGAGATCACTACTCTCACCACATTCAAGCAACTACTTAGAGACTGAATTAAACATCAAACAAGAAACATAATAAAATACTGTATTTTAACCAAGTAAACTGTGAAATTAATAAGTATTTGAGAAGTGAAATTACACTCTAAGTAAATAATTCTTGATGTTTCTATTACAAGCGGCTATTACCAATGGTGTATGTCTATGGTGTTGTAGAACTTATCTGAGAAGGAAGCTTAGTTATGCAGCACAATTTCATTATTAGGGTTGAGTATGTCATATATTTATATTTATATTTAGAGTTTATTTATATTTAATTTAGAGTCACTAAAAATAACTTCTCCAAATCTTAAGTGATTTCTAAGCTACTTGCCCTAGCCTACATCATGCCAAACTAATATTTAGGCTTACATGTCAGGACCACGTGCAAATTGAGGGGAATTTTAAAGTTTAACATAAGCATAGGCTAAGGTTAAGACAGGGATCCAAAATGATGATGTGCTTCAGGACTAAAACACTTTAAAGGGTTACATCCTAGAATCACTTGGTTGCAACCATTTTCTGAGATCAGCTTGAAGTTCTATCAGTATCAGGAGAAATTTTCTGTGTAGGATGATGGTAGATAGTCAGTGGAAGAGAGCAGAGCTAGACAGGGCAGGTTGGAGTACCTGGTCTGGTTCCCTGGAATTTACAAGATTACTTTAGACTACTCACCATGCTCATTTAATGTCATCTCTAACCTTTTCTTAAATTTCCTACTGTGATGGAACCTCATTCATCTCCTTTGGTTTTGTCCCCCTGTCTGTTTGCCACAGCAGCATGTATTTTTTCCTTCTTCAGCTTAGCAAAAGGAGAGGAAAAGCTATCAGGCAGGCAGATTCATATCAGGATTTTCTGCAGAGAGAAGTAGCTGAAGAAAAGGTAGAAATGTGACATACACTTCTTCCCACCCAAGCAGCCACACTCAGGGTGGCATTCACTATCATAACAATCAGCTTTTTGATAATGGCATTACCATATCTAAGTAGAAGGTTTTGGGAGAGAAAGGTACTCTTTACTCCTGGCTACTGGCATTCATCATTAAATCTGCTCAGAAATTACAGAAGCCTGTTTATATTTTGTTTCCCTTCACATTTTTGTTATATCTTCCAAGCAATACTTTTCTTTTAAACACACAGACATGCTTGCTCACCTACCTCTCCCAATTTAATTCTGGGCTGATGCAGGAACTTGAGACTGAAATTGAGCTTTATGTGCATTCAAAGTCTGTCAGGAGAAAAAGCTTCCTGTAACAGAGTCATCAAAATGCAGAGGCCAGTTGAGATGCTGAGTCTACTGCTCACAGCAGGAAACCTTGGAGAGCATTTTCCTCAAGCCACTCAGCACACATGCAAATGGGGCTGCAGCTGAAGGCGAGGACAGTTCTGCACAGTAACTTCCTTTGTTTTTTCATCCACTGTAATTTTCTGAGTGAGAAATGAACTGACAGGAAACAGGAGCTAAACATCCTACTCATTCCTGAGCACTTACAATTACAATTTAAGATGCAGTACCTGAAATCAGGCTGTATGTGTGCACATAAGTGGCAGAGAAGAGGTGTCTTCTATACATTTGCCATCATCCTACCCTTATGTTACCTGTGGATTTGTGTGCATCCTAAAAGCTTTCTCCATGGGCATTGCATTGCAGTTTTCTGCTCTCTCTCCAGTTTGTCTGTGGTCTTCCTGAAAATGAAATAAGGATTAGTCCTCAGCAGTGAGAACTAACCAAAGATGCCTGTGACCCACACACCTCTGGCTCTTGAAATCAGAAGGCCAAGACAAGAATTTGCAATTGCTGTGAGCAGCAGAGGAACACTGTCCTTGGTCATGTGCCAGCATGTCTATTGGCCAGCAGTGAGCAGGGCTTGTGTATCCAGATGGCAAAAACACATCTGGAAGAGAAGCAGTGTGCACACATATGTATTTGGGTTGTTCTGTTTCAAAAGGCTCATGCCAGGAGTAGGAATTCTTATAAAAAGTCTCCAGAAATTAATGTGAGTCCATTTGGATCAGACTCTATAATTTTACCTAAACACTACATGTTGCACCTTCCTTTTCCCAAAGAATGGTAAAAATAGCCCAAGAGTTAATATTTTGGCCCTTCACATGAGGCCCAGGTAAAGAATAAACTGTTTTGTTTGAACATGTGGGAAACTGGTTAATAATTATTCGAACAGGAAAGCAGAGGTTTGTATGGGCTGTCTGTTGATGGGGTTTCTATGGTTAAACAATTGCAGTTTAATAGGTCTACAAGAAGTTTCTGCTTTCATGTGGATCAGTAACAACAGTCATACTCAGCAAACAGCATCCAACACAGCAGAACACAGAAATGACTGTGCAATCTTTTAATAAGGCTTCAATTAATAGGTCATAACCTATTGAGGAGGAGAAAAACTCCCCAAATCAACCAATAACTCCACCAAATGTCCACATCTTGTCTATATTTTGCCAGACTGTCAGTCAAAAGCAGGGGAGGAAGAGCATCCTTGAAAACTCTGTATGCACTGGAGTGGGTCCCAGCATGTACATCCTTTTAAAAGCACAGTGTGGTAGGAAACAGTGCAAGTCTGCAATAGACCAAAGTCAGAAGCACTGTGAGAGAGCACTGTGCTAAATAAAGTGGAAGAAGCTGTCAGATATATGTCTCTGCCTGTCTGTATTTTATTTCCACCTAACTCCCTCCATTTTATCCAGGTCCCCTCCTCAATATGCAACAAGTAACCCATCACCTGCGCCCAGGAAAGCTGAGGAATCACTGAAGTGCGTGCATCCCTTCCACAGGGGTTGCTGGGGGGGTTTAAATTGCATCATTTGCTATCCATTTGCAATAAGTCATTGTCTGGAATGCTTGATCAAGTGGTCATGGTGCTGGTAGTGGGTTTTCTCAGCAGTTCCCTTTGTAAACTCAGCCCATGGGGCTGTCCAGCTCCATCACACTGTGCTTGCCAGCTTTCCATACTGTGCTGTCAGAGCACAGTGGGCAGGCATTTAATTTCACTGAGTTCCAAGAGGTCCTGTGCCTTACTTTGTTCCTCTGTGCTCATTTACACAGGTGTTGTTCATGCTCCAGCTCACTGTCAGAGTCTAAAGCCAAGCTTGACCCATTCTCTTGACTCCTGGAACAACCAAAAATGTGAATTTAGGAGACTGAGAAAATTTAGGAAAATAATTGGTAAATAACTTATGGGAGATATTTTTCTATAAGGTTTTATGATATAAGGTTAAATACAAAACTTACAAGCAACTGTTCTTGTCCTACTCACCTCATGTGGAAACTGCTCACTAAATGATTTCTCAAGATGAGAAATATATTTAAAATAAGGATCCTGTGCTAGAAAACTCTGACACTACTGAATACACCATATCATGAAATAACACTTCATTTTCCCTGAGCAGACAGCCTATTAACCAAGTAAAATAACTGCAGAGAAAACGTAAAGAACTTTGACTGTGGTTGGAGATGTTAGAGGATAAGAAGGGGAGAAAATGTATTATGTTATGAGATCTGTTTCTTTGTTTGCTCCTAAAATTTGTCTTCAACAGTGGAGCAAGGGAAATCTTTCATGCCATGAATACCATGCCTGCTGTGCTTGTAGTGAGGACTGGATGGGTTGAGGCCACTTGACTTTCAGAATGTGAATTTAGAACATTCTAATTTAAATTCTCACTCCTCCATGTTTTTGTCACACATGAGACTGTTTCTTATCACCTTTGGAATTCCACAGATCTAAGTGGGGCTTCTCACATGTGTAATGAAATAACTCCCTCATAAAGCTACATGCAAGCAGAAAGGTGTCTTTATTTCTTGGATAGCTGGTGAATAAAGCTTACAAGAAAGAAAATTAAATAGTTGTCATTCAATCTTTAGAATGAAAAATAAAAATTCTGTTTTTGCTGAAGTTTAGGCTGGTGCTGTCTCCTGGATGAAGAGCTTCAAGCTGTGACCTCGTGGAGTGGGGAATAAGCACAGAGCAACTTACAGCTACTCCTGTCTCCCAGCACACTGGGAGATTCAGTCCCCAGCTACTGCAGTGCCTCTGCTCATCAGCTGAAGGGCCACTGGGTAGAACTAATAAACATCTGCAGAAGAAACCATGTGCTTTAGACTTGTTGCTTGATCTTGGGGAAAAAGTTACACCAAGGGGGAATCATCTGAAGCAAAATTAAGTTGTTGCATGGGTTTGCTCATTGCTCTACTTTAATCTGCTCTTGCTTCTGGGGTTTCTTTTGCAGCTGCCCTAATTTCCTCTACTTTTGCATTTTCTATTAATTTCAATTAAAGCCTCCATAGGCTTATGAGCTAACAGATGATTTATTATTGTTTTTAAAGAAACGGGGCAATACTGGCTTGCCTGTTGCCTCTAGACTGTTGCAAAGGAATGTAGGAGCATGAACCTTCAAGAGAGGAATTGCAGCCACTTCAGTAACAAAGCTGTGACTTTTTTCCAACCTAATGATTAAAGAGCTGGTCTGTAGTGTCTTCAGGGAAGGGATGCTGGACCTGTAGTTGAAAAAGAGATGTTTGCTTTTAATAACCAGGATTTTGATACTGTATCAAAATTATCATGGAATAATAGAATATCCTGCATTGTAAGGAATCTCCAAGAGTCATCAAAGACCAGCTCCTGGCCCTTCCCAGGAGATCCCCAAGAATCACACCACATGTTTTCCAAATGCCTCTTGAGTTGTGGCAGGCTGGTGCTCTGTCCACTTCACAGGGGAGCCTGTTCCACTGTCCAAACACCCTCTGCATGAAGAACCTTCTCCTAATATCCAACCTAAATCTTCCCCGACACATCTTCCCAGGAAAGATTGTGTATTTGAGATGGATGCCTCACCCTCTGCAGGAATTTCAGCCCCATCTGGGTGCAGGGAGGAATGTTCTCTCATTACCTGTCTGCCTCACATAATTGTTGCTGAGGTGTGAGCAGCCAGCCCAGACTGTGCCTAAAGCAGGTAAGATGAAATCTTCCTCACCTTAGCAAAGGCTTAAGCACAGCAATATGTACAGGCAGCTCTGCTGCATTCCACTGGATGGACAAACTGGGGAACAGGAGGAAGGAAGACAGAAAAGACCCAGAAATATCTTTTAAAAAAATGTAAAGCTAGATTTCATGGTGTGTAAAATAACTTTTCAGAGCAGTGAAGTTTTCCAAATGGCAAGCCAAAGAGCCTTTTCAAACTCTCATGCCATCTCTGGACCCTCTTTGAACCAGCTCAAATAACCCTTTTTTACTTCCCTAGATAGGTGAATTTTCAGATGAGTGGCTTGTACAGTGCTCCAGCATGTGTTATAGCTGCTGTGTGATCACTGGTGTGGGCACACAGACACTTATGGGGTGACAGAGAGACAGGACAAGCTTTGAAAGGAGGATGAGCTGGACTCAACACACATGTGTTAAATGTCTTAAAATGCCTATTACAGCTCACAGTCATGTAAATTTAATATTAATCAAAGTTTAGATGAAAAATTAAAGAAGAAAAATAAACTTTTGTAGAGTTTTCTCACTTCACCAGAAAAAAAGTCTGTATTTTCTCACACTTGTGCCTTTTAACATTTAAAAAGGGAAAATATCTTTTCTTCCCACATGTCCATGAAATCTCATTTTCAGAAGAAACATTTATGCATATTTACTAAATAGTGAAAGAATGAAGGACAAATTAATGTGGAAAGTCTAAACTGGTGCCTGAATGATTGAAACCTTGTAGTCTAAAGGCAAATTCTACATTACTGGGATTGTCTTAAGCCAAGAGGAGGATATGCATCTAGATACATGGAACATAACAAAAAAGATAAAAAAACAATCTCTTGCCTAATCTCAAGATCTGCAACCTGACATACAACATTTCAGGTCTTCTCCAAGGTGTGAAGCTTTACCAACCTCCCAGACTGAAAATCTGAAACCAGCATGCTTGAAATGCAAGGGGAAATGAATTTTATTAAAGAAATAAATCAGTGAAGATATTCAGATATTCACATATCAATAAAGTGAACCAGAAGCAGTGCAGAAGGTGGAAAAAAACTGAAATGCTGTAACAAGAGGGAGGATGGTAAATAGCTGAAGAACAGTTTGAGGGACTGGAGAGAGGAATGGAATTCCTAATGGAATTTTAGGAGGCTTGTACAGAGTTTGGGAGGCTGGCTAGGAGTGCATGAGTAATATCCAGAGACACCTTTATCCACTAATGGAACTGACAGAAGCTGACAATTATGACAATGGTAATGAACCTGTCTTTTCTATTTTAAGACACCTTGTATGAAGAATTCAGCGAGAAAGAAAAAGATTATTCTTTGGTTGGTTAAAATACCATGACTTCAAGGGATTCCCTTTCTGTTAGCTTTGCATGGAAAATATACAAAAGCACCATAATTGCAGAACATTTAAATGGGTCATTTAAAATAGATCCTACAAAGTGAGAGAAAAAAGTCCACCCTACTTTAAAGTAACTTTTTTTAACAAAAAAGAAAGAGGACTTCCTTTTATCTTCTTATTCTTCGATTATCTTCCATACCTTAGAAGGGCAAGAAAGCCCATAAATTTACTTTAGATAGCCTGTAGATTTACTTTATAATGCTGCTTTGCCTTGAGATTAGCCCAAGTGTGATGCCTTCTTGATGTTTACAGATGCCAAGGGATCTAAGACATCTCATTTTTTCCCCTTTTCAGTTTGTTCTGAAGACATGAGATATTGACTTTGTGCCTTTTTCTTATGTTTGGGTTTTGGGGTTTTTTTCTGCTGTTTATATCGGAGGTCATTGCTTGTATTGAAGGAAAATTTCATTGGCATTTCAGTGGATGTAACTTTACTTGATAGCATTCCTGCTAGTAACCCTGTGGTTTTCATTGAGGTTGTGAAGTAATTGTTGGATAGTCGAGATATAATGCATCTCTTAGCAAAGCCAGTCAGACTTAATCTTCCTTTAAAATGAAGGGTTTTGATAAATTCCTATTTAACTCTGTAAATTATTTCAGTATGTAATGTGTTTCAGAAATAACTTCCATGTGCAAATCAGCGTTAGCTCACACTACAGGTTCAAAACCAGTTATCTAACACCACGAAATGTTATTCAAGCACTGTTTCCTTTCTCAGGCCATGACTTGTTAGTGTTGACAGGTGCCCAGTGACATATAATAGAAGCTGAAAAGGTCTTTATCAGTAACCCTTTGGCTCTTTAAATCTGATTTATGGCTGGCCAATATGGCTGCATGCATCCTGATGGCTGGAGGAGCTGGAACAGAGGCTGGATGGGGTTCAGAGCAATAAAGGAGATTTATTGAGGCCTTCAAAGGCCACACTCAGGCAGCACCAGGGCTGCACTCAGGTTCTGCCTGGATGGCTCCAGGATGGAAGCAAAGGAGGGCCCAGCCCCAGATCTCACATTTTTATGTTTGGATCCACACAGGAGTCTCATTTGCCCGCCCTCCTCCTTCCTCACTGTTTATACTTTGAGCCTGAAGCTTGGAAAAAATGTCCTTGAGTCCCCAATTGGAGCAGGATTGTTGTGTCTTCATCACCCTGTGAGAAGATCCCAGTAACCCTGAATAAAAGCCACACTCCAGTGCAGAACAGAAACCCAAAGGCCCAGGGCATCGATCCAAAGGCCCAAGTTTCAGCTGAGGTCAGTGGAACTGGGGCTGCCAGTCAGGTTCTGGTTTAACATCTCATTTTTTTGGAACTGTTCACCAGCATTATAATAGCATTTCTCTACCTGTACCCAAACATGGTTAGGCATTCAAAAGTGCAGTTTGGGAGTCAGTCTGTAAAATGATGAAGTCAATCTCATGCTGCTCACTCAGACTATTGATTACCTACTTTTGGGAAGTAATCCCTCACATTTTTGTTCTGCTTAGTGCAGGCCTTGAGTCCATCTCGTGTTAACATCTATTTATCTTTGTGTCCTCGTGTTTGTTTTGAAAAGTCATGAAAAAAAGAATATTTCAGTTCTAGAGACTGACTGAGTAGGTGTTAGAGTGGGGGAATTCTTGAACATTCCAGACCCAGTTTTATTACTGTAGGCAGAGTTGGGAATCAGTATTCCCCAAGGGCATCATAGAGGCAAACAGCTGAATTTTGTGGCCTTTATTCTGTCAACTTCTGTCAGCTCTGGATTTCTTTCAAGAAGTGACATCTCTATCATACGAAAAATCCCTTCCCAACATTTAATAATTTTGTTGTATTTCCCCAGTGACTTAATTTTTAATTAAAAAAAAGTATATTTAAAAGAATTGTTATTTTTGAAAAGCTAATTCTCAACAATACCTAATGCTAAGCAGAGCTAATAATCCTGAAGTTGAAATGTCAGATATGAAGTACAGGAGAACACAGTAGGGAAATCTACCCCAAAACATTTATCCTGCAACTTTTACATTGCAGTGGCATCACTAGACCATTCTCTGAAAACAAAAAAAAAACATTAAAGATGAGGTTTTTAGATTCTTTCTCCAGACTAAGGCATAACAATGCTACCACATATGAATGGAAAATGTAACTTTTTGCTGGTTTTATAAATTCTAAAAACATCCTGCATCTAAAAGGAACTGAGAAAGCCAATGGATAAACATAAAGCTAGCAAATTCAGAAAACCCTTTGACAGTTTTGAATCTGTATTTGCAAAAAACCATTAACATTTGAAAGTTAGCCAAAGTTCATAACTGGAATTTAAATTTTAGAAAACATTTCCTCTTGCTCTGACAATAAATATTACACATGATATAACATTAATCTCAACTGATAATGTTCCTTATAACACATTTTATGAATCATCACACTTCTCTGTTTTTAACACTCCATCACTTGTCAGAAGGAAAAAATGAGGAACAGAGAATGAGCCTATTTTTTAAAATCAGGAGTAAGGACCTCCATATGCAATGGTCTTTGGAGCAGACTGATCTATGAGGGTCTCTAGTTCCTGAACTTTTATTCAAGTAATAAAAATTAGGTATGTGTTGTTGTTTTTTTTTTGCCTCAATTGCCTTATTTGTATAAATAAACATGGAAATGGTGGTGTAACCTGATCAAAGATTTCAGCTCTCAAATTCCTATCAATGCTTTGTTTAAGCCACAGTTCCTGTAAGGTCTGCCTTTGTGCTGGTCTGTCTGACAGAAACATCATATCACTTTCTCTTGTAAACCACTCTGAGCGTTTCAAATGACAAAGAACAGGAACTTTAATCCTTCTTTTTCCAAACAATTTGTAAATCAGAACCATCAAAACACACATGCAATGAGAGAGTGCAGCCTGTGGTTTTAAGGATGTTGTGGTTCACTGCATCTCTGAAGTGCTTTGAGCTCATGTGTCCTGTGATTTTATTTCAACACCTCTCTTAGATTTTCTCCAGCCTGTTTCTCAAGAGTGAGGCAGCAAATACAGATACACAGAAGAGCACCTGGTAAGGCCATTTGTTAAGTGGAATTCTCATCTCCATTACAACCTTGCAGCTTCCTATCATTATGTCTGGGTTAATCAAAGATAATTACAGAGCCCCAATGAAGCTGGCAGAGATGTATTTGGATGCACAGCAGAAGCCCATGGTGATATACACCAAGACTAGTTATGCATCCTTTGACATCATTATTTTCCCTGCAATGGATGGTAGCAAAATCAAGGTGTGACAAAGGGCAAGCAGTGATTTCTTTGGTGAGTTATTGTTTCCTTAATGGCTCCTTAAAAATGCTAAGTTTTTCACACTGCAGAAATTAGCCTGCCCTTGTCCTTCCTAGTGAATTCATTTTACAGCAGTCTGCAAAATGCCCTTCAGCATTGCACTTGTCTGCCAGCCAGGGTGGGTGTCTGCATGTCACCACCCAGGGGTGGCCCTGAGCTTCCCTGTGACCCCAGCGTGGCTGTGAGCCCTGGATGAGCATTGCCAGGGCACAGGGCTTGTACAAGGTGCAGGAAACCCAGGTGGGCAGGAGGTGATGGGGAGAGGAAGCTCCTGGTGCATTTTTCTCCTGGTACAGGCAGAGCTGTTGCAGTTTTACATCTGCTGAATCCCTTATCCTGACTTGAGCACCATGGCAATGAAAGCTCTGTGTCTGCTTCCAGCAGCTTGGGTTTGCTCCACATTCTTGTACAGGGTCAGTGAACACAGATACACAGCCTGGGATTGCACCCTAATACTCCTTAAGCTCCTGCTGACAACAAAGGAGGAACTTAATATTAGCAAGCCCACCTCCCTCCCAGCTCCACTTTAAATCATTGCTTAATTCTTGGTGTTACATTTTTGGTTTTGGGGTTTTTGTTTATTTGCTTATGGGCTTGTTTAAGAGAGGAAGAGAGAACTGTATGTACAAGAACCAGTCTGAAAAACCAAAAGTCTCTTGGTTAAAATTGATTCTACAGTACTAATGTGGATCACAAATTTGACTAATGCAATGCTGTGCTATTTGTAAAAGCCTTGTCATTGCCTGCAAAAATGGAATGGAACATACCAGACTGCCAAGGACCAGGTAGAAGCCTTATCTGCAAGTACTTTATCCTGTCACCTCGGAGAAATGGAGGAATTGTGCTGGGAGTTAGCTGAAGTGAATGCAAATATCTGTCCTTTCCATCTGGAGAGCCTTCAGTGCTGTTCCAGGTTTGATTGCCATTAGCCTAATGCTGTTATCCCCTGCTTTGTACAGAAACTGCAGTTTAAGGTCTGGAAAAATCCCTGGAAGAAATGCCATGAATTTGGGACACAAATTGTTTCCCAATTTAAGATTCCAATCACACGTTGGACTCAGGAAGTGAACCTGCTCATGTCACAATCACATGAGTAAATCTGATTTTAGCAGCCACCTCTGTTTGGGATCCTAGGCCTTCTCAGCAGTCCATGCTGCACAATTCCTGGAAGCCTTGAACAACATGCCAGCACTCATGGACAGCTCGGCTCAAACACTGACTGAGTCAGAGATCATCACACATCTACCCTAAGACCTTGTTTGGAGTTTAAGAACAGGATAAGCTGCCTGTATAAATATAAATAAAGCATTTATGGGCATTAACTGCTGACCCAAATTGGTCTAGAAAAATTCTTACTCTTAAAAGTGTCTCTTTTGAAAATGCACCTTAAGTGCTTTGATTATTGTCTATTTTACTCATGCAGTAGCTCCCATGAAGGAATATGCATCATTTACTGTGACAATCTCCACTTTCATTTTCTCTGATGGAGTAGCAGCTGGATCAAACCCATACTTTGTTTCATCAAGGAAAGGGAATTTATTGATTGTTGAAAAGGGCCACCTTCTGTAGTTTCACTAAGGAAGAACATTCCTTATCTATTTTCATTGTTTCTTCTCCTGGAGCTGGCAAACTGAGGAATGCTTAAAGCATCAGTGTTTTCTAAAGAGCTTTTTTATGAATTGTGCATTAAGTTTCAAAAATTCAGTTTGGCATTTCAATTTATTTGTCACTCAGGTTATCAGAACAAATGACTGATTTTCCAGGACAGCTAGCACTGCTTCTAAGCTGCTCTAAAAAATTGAGAGCTTTTAAAATAGGACTATTATAGTTAATTAGATAGGAACTTGTAAGAAGGCAGCAATGAAATTAAAATAATAGCTTGGTAGCTTGGTCTAACATACTCGAAAGCCCTGATGTTAATAGCTGATTGGGAGGAGCTCTGAGTTACACTGGAGCAAGTTCCAAAATTGGCTTGTTATTCAGCAGGCAATCTGTATGCAATATTTAACAAATCAGGCATTTGATGAATAATTGTTGACAGATCCTGTCTGCTTCACTGCTTTTCACAGAACTGCATCAGTGAGACTAGACACAGCATATGTCTAAGAGGTTCCACAAACTTTTTTACCATTTTGTACATACTCAGTTTCTGAAATCCACCAAAGAGCTGTTAATATTGTCCCTTCTAGATAATCAATAGCTAACAGGTCTGGAAAACCCAGAAATCTGCTAAAGAGCTAAAGAGCTACCTGCTGTATGGAGTGGTTAGGAGAGATCCTCATTTGATTTAAGAGTGTATGTCAAAACTTGGCTCTCAGCAAAAACAAATTAATGATCATCTGAAAGAATGCAGCCCACTTGATGAAAACAGAAGTCGAAACTACCCCTATTAGTAAGAAGGGAGAAAAGCAACTGTTTGCAACTTTATCTCTAATTTTTTATTCATGAACACAATGAACAGCCTATTTTTCAGGAGTACAGTCTTTAGATATTATTCAGTGTTCAGTAACTTTCTGTGGATCCATCTGATAAGAACCTACTAATCTTCAATTTGTTCAGCTCTTGAAGAGTATCTTCAGTCAAGAATTGGGCTCTAGGACAGAAAACAACATGCTTCTGTCACAGATTGATGGCCCTGCAGCTAATGGACTTTACATTGCAGGGACCTTTTGGCAGATAAATAACAGGCTACTGCAGGGACAGAGGTGGGAGTGGTGGCTGAGGCAGCAGTGGAAAGCAGGCTTTGCTCATGTCAATTTTCAAGCAGGAGCTCTCTGGCTCTACAACCTAAACCAAGCAGTCCTTGGCCTCACAGTGCTTGCTGTGAACTAGACATTCACCCTTGGAAGAGCTTGGAGATCCAGCACAGGGATTTTAGTTTTTGCAGGTTTTCTTGAATCCAAGGCCTTCTCTTTGCTGTGGAAAGGAGAACACAGAACGCATTCCACCCTCCCTGTAAGGGTAGAGATCACTGCCCATGAGCTGACTGGCACAGCTGCCTGCCCTTGCTGCTGGCCAAGGGGAGAGCTAGCCTGACTTGGGGTGAGTGCCTTCTTTCTGTCCTCAGTGAATCAGTTTTACAGCTTAAAGTCATGGAAAAGGCATACAACATAAAGTTGCACAGCACTTCTTCAGTTTTCACTTGAAATTCTTCTGGATTAGGAGCAAATCACCCAGATTGGTTTAGCAAATTAGGCTACTCTGCTTTGTTTACACTGCAATTTGCTTTGTAGTGAGATTAATTTGATAAGTTTCATTAGGAACCTGAGAACTAAAACTTCAGCGACTAAAACTGCAGTGCCCTTATTTCTCATGGGCCAATGTGTTTGTCCTTCACTGAACAACACTTTAAGCCCAGGGAAGCCCAGGTGCACTCGCTGGCTCTGCCTGGAGTCTCAGAGTTCACTTAGGTGACATAGATGGGCCAGTAGACTGCAAAAGTGATTTTGTCCCTACTCCAGGTTTTTAAGGATGCTTTCCATAGAGCACAGGAGCTCTCAATCCCCAGGCACAAGAAATCAGGCAAGGAGGGAAGAGACTGACATGGCTGAGTAAGAAACTGCTGGTCAAACTAAAGGGAAAGAAGGAATGCACTGGCAGTGGAAGCAGGCACAGGAAGAGCAGCCAGGGAAGAGTGGGGACAATTTCTGGCTGTGTAGGAATGGGGTGCAGAAAGCCAAGGCATGGATGCAACCACAGCTAAAATATGAGCAGAGGATCCAATTTCAGTTTATGGTTTAGCTGTTAACTGGAGCTGGCCAGCATTTAGAGGGAACAGAGAAATCCATGTGTGTGTTTGTGATACTGCAGTGAGTGTGTTGAATGCTATGGTATGGCAATTCATCTCTTTTCTTAAACCTAATTTATGGACAGATTGCACAGAAATATGCCTTAAAATTCTTATCATCTATTAATAGGCAGGCAATTCTGATTTTGTCTCTATTCCAAAACTGGATTAAAACATAAGCTCCAGGAATGTTCTTAATCATTCAGACTTTCTCTATATATAAGTTGTGACTGACTTTACTGGCATACAAAATATTATAATTAACATACCATGATAAAAATGGCACATTTTCCACTGTGGGAAATTGTTCTCTATTAATAAGCCAACAAAATGAATATCTACTACATATTACCACCAGCATAATTCAAAAGAATACATTCCAGGGAAATATGTGCTTGGATTCCCCTGGTGCTGCTGTCTGGCACACTCCCAGCAGGGTTGTTGCTGTGTTTCAGGAGGGAAGAAGTGTCAAAAACCACCAATGCTTCTGCAGGCAGTTTGCTGTCCCGGGTCGTATTTGTACACCGTGATTGATTTTCTTCCAGCCAGTGGAGAGCAGACAGGTCCATGCTTTATTCCGAGTACAGGTCTTTATCCACGAGATGGCACTCTGCTTGCCACTGCACTGCTAGGCTTGGCTGAACTAGTGCAAGAGAAAACGAACCCAGCTGTAGAACACAGAAAAATATTGATCATCATCCTTAATTTACTCAAATAAAATCTAATTTCTCATCATTTTCACAGATCTATATTTCAGCTGTAAAGATTCACCTTATAAGGAACTAAAGGGGACATTTTCCTTCAGTGTCAATGCGGATACATTTACATATCCACGTTTTTCCCAAAGCTGTGCATCCACATTCATTGTTGATTGGGCACAATTTCCACATAAAACCACAAATGTTACAATCTGACCCAAAAGTTGCTGAAACATTTCAGCAGAGCTGGCAACTTGCACAGTTTGATAACAATCAGAGGTAGCTGGATGTAACATTAGTCTCGGTTGGAAGAACAATATTTTGGGATTTATTATTTTTTTATATAAGATATAGATATTACAGAAGTCTCCTCAGGCACAACAAAGGAAATAAAATAACTCAAAGACACTGGTGACATCATGTGCCCATTGAATCAAATGCTACACACAACATGCACTGACCCATTGCCACAGCAGTTTTCTCTAAAACAGTAACACAGAATCTGATGGACCACACTAATTGACAATTTAGAGCCTAATTTTTGCAACGAGGAGCAAAAGGACCCTTTAAAAAAGTATCTAATCCTGACTGCTTTATAATATAATAGTTAAATACAGTATACTTGTGTGTATATGTATAAAATAAAGCATTTTTCTGCTCCATTTAAGACAGTTAACACAACAGATCAGCCACTACAGAGCTAGATCTCTTATAAAAAAATCTCAAAAAGCTGTGATCCCTGGGCACGAGGTGTTCCTGCCAGGTCCCAGTGGCGCCCAGCGATTCCTGACAGGTCAAACCCAGCTTGGCTGTGCAGGAGCACCCAGCAGAGGCTTTGGGCAGTAGGGGAGTGTTGATCTGGCAGGAATGACAATTCTTTTGCCACATCATGATTTCCTGGAGGAAGATGCCTCACACAGCTGCAGCCTGTGCCCGGGGTGGGGAGGGAGCCCCAAAGGCTGCGTTTGTCCAGGGCTCAGCAGCACTGCCCTGGCTGCACAGGGGCCACTGGTGAGGACATGGTGGCTGCTGCCACAGGACAGTGCTGGGGGGCTGGGTGGGCTCTGAAATGAGAGTTCAGGGGCTCGGAGAGGGATGGGGATGAGGACTGGGGTGGAGGGAGACACTGAGAACAGCCAAGCCCCTGCACACTGTGTGTTCCCAGAGCAGCTGCCAGGGTGTCTCTGCAGGCTTGGGCACAGGCAAGGTGCCAAAGCAAAGGGCCAGCTCATTGCCCCCTGAGTGGGTGCCCAAGCCCTGGCTCTCTCTGTAGCACAGCTCACCATTTACAGGGCTCAGCAGTGAGGGGCACATCCCTACCTGTACCTGCGCTCAGAGTGCAGAGGTGTCTCAAAGGGAAGAAAAATGTCAGAAACTGAATTGTTGTGGCTGTTCAGGCAGCAGATCAGAAACATCTGAGGTGCTGCTGCTGCTGCTGCTGAGCAGGAGGTGGGAGCAGGCACAGGCTGTGCAAAATATGGATGCACCCTAAATATCACAGTTCAGAAAGGATGTACCCTAAATACCACAGTTCTTTCTCTGAGCAGAGCCCATGGTAGAGCTGTATGAATATCTGTAGATATAAAGGAGACAAGAAATGCTAAATATCCATGGGTTACCCACACTTCTTGACCTTATTTAAGCCTGTGATGTGGGGTTTTTTTGTTTGTTTGTAGGCATATTTTTGTGTCTTGTGTATGGAGGTCACCCACACTGAGGCTTAAAAGCAGAGAGGAAGCAGGGAGACATAAGGAGCAGGTGTAAAGACAATAAAGACAGAAATACTTTCATTTTACAGGAACCAACCTATATATTTCTTATCAATTGCTTTTTTATCAATAATTGACAGTTGATCTACATGAACCTCTTCTGGAGATGGAAAGAAGATATATTTTCAGCTGAGGAAGGGGATGTGAGGGTAAGAGGAGAAGTAATGTGGAGGGGAAGTTTCAGGTGTGGGTCACTGAAACAAGGGCTGTCAACAAAGCAAAGACACATGAGACAGGAGCAGTGTGAGGATCTTGGAGCTAGGGGTTGTCCTTTTTCTTTTGTTCTTGGTCAGCTATTGCCAGGTGATGGAATTTGGGCAAACCTCTGCCAAGTAGCATCCAAATTGGTTCAAAGGCTGTGAAGCAGGAGGGTTTCTCAGACCAAGATTAAACAGTGGGAGCTGGGGAGAAATTCACCACCATGTCATCTGAATTACAGCTCAGCCTAAAGCCAAGAGACACTCTGAGAAAGAGGAACCAGTGTTTTTTCTCCCCATAGTGGCAGGGAGGTCCCAGCAGCTCTCTGAGCTCCCTCAGTGGCAGGAGCAGCTGTACCCAGTCAGTGGGAATAGCAAAATAAATATAAACTAGGTTAGGCAGCTCACATGGATTTAGTATAAACTGACTTTCAGAATTATGCTGATGTAATTCCTTTCTCACAATTGCTGTAACCCACACATTTAACACCTTCAGTTGTATCCTAAACTTCCTCTGCATTTCCCCCTAATATTCTGAGGAAAAGCCCTGACTTGTCTAAGGCTATTAAGTTACAGCTGCTTTCGTCCAAAGACTGAGGTTTGTGCTCTGAAAGCTTTTTGGCATCCATTTCCAGTTCAATGATTTTTCTTGAGTCAAAAGTGAAATAAATTTTCTTTCAAAGAACTGTTCTGATGTATGGTTTAAACAAATCCTACTAACTAAGCATTTCTCCCTAATGGCTGAGATTAGGCACAAAGAACAGGTTTTTTCTGTGGAGATTCCAGTTCCTTGAGACTTTGTAGTTTGCTTCCTCCCACTCTGCTCCAACTTTGACTTCTGGAGTCCAATGTCTCACTGAGCTCTGTTTTAGCTCATGGCAAGGGATATTTTTTTCTTAGTTTTACCCTGCAACATTTGTGTCTTCTGAAAGAAATGAAATACAAAAGTGGTTGGAAGAAAGAGCATGAGAACCTGACTTCAGGAGCTGGAAACCACTCAATGATCTTGTTAGATTGTTTTCCAACTTTTTTCTTCTATGCTAGTCTGCATAGGAGCCAGTAAAGTATCCTATAAGAGCCCCTGTAATCCCAAACCTACCCTCTCTTCCACAATAATAATAAAAAAGAAAAAATACTGCTTTTTATATCTAGTTGCTTACATTCTATTCCCTCCTGGGAGGTGCCATGGAAGTTTGCACTGGAGTGCAATATTTTAGATCTTAGCTTTTGTCAACATTTTTCTCTTCTGCTTACAGACAATTAGTAAGAGAAAATTCCTCCAAGCAGGTGGAATTCAAATGTTCTGTGCCTTGAACTCTGACTTCACTCTGTGCTGAAAATGTTGTATATTCTAGACTTGTGGCTTCAGAACACCTCTTGTTTGCTTGCTGTACAGAATTCCTGCTGCAATTCTGCTGGACTAGCTGTCAGAGGCATACACTTTGTCTGATATTTTAATGCTAATGAGGGTCTCAAAATTAGAACAAGCCCTTTATAGAGACAGTGAGTGATGACTCACCATATAAAAGAGTCTCCTAGACAGATAATTATTTAGGCATGTATTTCAGCAGATCAACTGTTAGGTATCTCAGAGGAAGAGATTATTTTTTTATCAACAGGAAGACAAGACAGTAAGTTAAATTACCTTGTAGGCAGTACTGACTCAGGAGGGGTAATGGGAAGTTAAAGTTATTTGAGACCTACACACATGTCCTGCCTAAATCTGGCCCTTCTCATTTAGCATGTGGCATTTGGAGCCTGCAAATTGTCCAGATTTCCTTGAGTAATTATGTGTCTGACAGTATCCACAAGTCCTGGATTGAGTATTTGTTGCTTAAAGGCTGAATGGTGTCAGCAGTGCTCGTGATGTGACATTGTCACCCCAGATCCCACTGGGAATTATGGTTACAAGCTCAAAGGGGCTACTGAGGGTGACCTGACATAGGCTGCCATCAGTCCTGGCTACAAGCACCCAAAGTAGACCTTGGTTGTATTTTCATTTCTTTTTATTCTGAAAGAAAACATCACAGGCTGAAGGAAACTCATGATGCTTTTGAGGTCCTTGAAGAGACAGGCTTCAAATTGTTGCATTAAAATTGTAGCCTGAGTGACTTGACCATCTGAGTGACCATATTCCTTTTAGATGTGATGCCCTGGGCCTTTGGGTTTCTGTTCTGCACTGGTGTGTGGCTTTTGTTCAGGGTTACTGGGATCTTCTCACAGGGTGATGAAGACAGGAATCCTACTCCATTTGGGGACTCAAGGACATTTTTTCCAAACTTCAGGCTCAAAGTATAAACAACATGGAAGGAAGAGTGTTGTTAGTGGACACACAATAGAAGTCTGGACTCAAATCACAGCAGTGAGGTTTGATCCCAATGAGGCAGAAGCCTTTATTTGGGGTTTGCAACCCTTTTTATAAGGTGTTCTGATAGAGGTCAGGATTGACCAAAGGAACCACCTCTCTGGTGCCATTGGTGGAACAAGAGAAAAACATATCCAGAACAGCTGTGTGACATTGTTTGGAGAACCAAAACCTATTTACAAAAACCAGTCCTTGAAAGAGAAGTTCCCAAAAGATTTTCCCTTGGGAACAGATTAGCCACTGCCAGGCTGAAAATTCTCTCAGGCTCAGAAAATCATGTCCACAGAAGAGGGCGGGCAAGTGAGACTCCTGTATGAACCCAAATATAAAAATGTGAGATCTGGGGCTGGGCCCTCCTTTGCTTCCATCCTGGAGCCATCCAGGCAGAGCCTGAGTGCAGCCCTGGTGCTGCCTGGGTGTGGCCTTTGAAAGCCTCAATAAATCTCCTTTATTGCTCTGAACTCCACCTGGCCTCTGTTCCAGCTCCTCCAGGCATCAGATGAGCTCATTGTAATTTACCCAGGGGTTGGTTTCTCACAGACTTTTTGTGCTGTGGGAGCTCTGCTCCCCCCTGGGCAGCAGCACTCGGGGGTGTTTCCCTGCAGGAGCTCTGGGGACCACCAAGGAGAATTTCTGCTACCTTGTGCTGGGAGGGTGTGCTCCAAAATGTGAGGAGCTGTACACACATGCAGCACGAGGATTTCTCATCTCTAAAGGCAAGCATTATGCATTTTTCAAATACCTGATGAAAATTTCCTCTTTCCCCAGGATACTTAGGAAGTATTTTTCTCTTAAACTCTGTGTCCATATTATCTTACCTTTGTGTCTTTTTCCAGAATTAATCTTGCTGAAGAAGTCTTGTAGGCCAGATATGGTATCTCAGCCTCAGTTATAATTAAAATATTAATAATTGCTGCTGCATCAAGCTGCTACATCAATTATTTGCCCTTGCCTCTGAACTTGTGCTCTGTCAGGTCATCCACAGAGCATTTCCCTAGAGACCAGTGCCACAAAATGAACCATTTTGAACAGCCATGGGGTGCAACAGGACAGAAGGAAAAGCAGCAGTTTAATGTGAGAAGAATGAACAACTTTGTTCCTCTTCAGCTGTCCTTAGCAAACGCTGCAGTTCTGGCAAGAAGTTAGTAGGTGGTTTTCAGGTGGTGTTTGTAGCATCCAGGGTAAATTATGGCTTTAGAGCTGAAGCATCACATATTCCTTAATCACTCCATCCCTTGAGTTCCCTAAAATTACTATCTTGTTGTAATTTTTACATTAACAAAGGCACAAAACCACTCTTCATAGGGAACTAGACCCATTAGATAGGGCTCTTCATATTTAGAAAAATCATGCACCCTTTTTAAAATAGGAAAATAATGGAGGACTTTGTACAAATGTGAAATTTAATGGAATTCCCTCATGCAGTCTTTGATACAGACTCACTCTGTGTATGTTAATTTGAATTAAATTTAAATGCTTGCTTGATCCCATATTTTAAATTTCTTTATCTAGTATTCACATATTTTCCCAACTATTTTTTTTCTTAATGCAAGGAGTCTTGCTTAGGCTAAAATAACTCCACAAAATAGCTCACATTTGAAAATAAAAACACGTTAATTTTCAAAGACAGTGCCAATAATTGGAGCAATTATATAACAGGCAATGCTAGTATGTGAAGACAGCTATCGCAGATAAAACCCAGGAGCTTCACTGCGGAAAATTCACTTTGCACTGTGAGGTAGCAGACAACCATAGTGATGTATTAGGAATGGATGAGCAAAAGAGGAAGGAGAAGAACCATGTACAGAGCAGTCCCTAAATCCAACAGCTGCATTAGCACAAATGCTGCCTGTGATATTGCTTGGTGCACACACAAGTGCTCCGTGCGTGGTGGATCCAATTTACAATTAAACAGACAGAACCTGGTTTTAAAATCTCAGGCTGCTGGTTGTGTTAGGGACCTGACACAGCTCTCCAAGTCAGACTGGACAGGTCTGACATTGTTACCTTGACACCTTTACGTGATGGTCACTGCTGGATTTCTGGGGTGCTGCTGGAAGCGCTGTGAACAGCAAACACAGCAATTGCCACTGGGCAAATAAGGGCTTTCCAAGCCATAATGGCCTATTTCACTATTTCTCTTGAAAATATTTCACTATTTCTCTTGAAAATATTTCACTATTTCTCTTGAGTTACCTAGCTATGCACATTCTTGATTAAAAAAAACCCAAACTAAACGAAAACAAACCAAAACCATACTTGTCCTCATGGAAGCAGCTTTTCCCACGTACTTTAAAAATCAATATGTTACTGCATTTCTGTTATTATTCATATTGTAAAATATCAATAGATATTTCTATTTCTCCCTTGGCCGTGGATGTCTGGATTTAACTTCTGTGAAAGGTAATTTCTTTTATTTATATAGTTTTATTTTAGTAATTATGCTCAATCTATACAGCCATGAATCTTCAGTTGCTATGGCTAAAACCAACAAATCACATTATCATTTGTCCATCTTCATGTTGAAGAATGAAATGTAAACAGCCTTTTAGTCTAGGATTTAAACAAGGAAAAAAGTTGCACAGAATTGCTATTGAAGCATAAATCCGGAGTGAGAGTAGCAGCAATAACTACCACTTTCCTAATGTAATGATTTTAATATCCTCTTCAAAACTGCTTGAAAGCCCACAGGATTTGTCTGAATATAGATGGATTGACTATTATATGAGTTTAGTGCTTGATCCAGGCTGACTCTTTGTCAGTCATGACTCAGAAGAAATGGGATAATGGTCTGCTTGCCTAAAATCAGATGCATCATTTGGATGTTCAAATCTCTTCTTAAGAAGAACCCTTGAAAGGAGTCTTCAGTATTAATAGCAAAATGAGATTATAAAGAGTAAAAATATCACATTACACAAAACTAACTATTTTTAGCAAGAGCAAAAACCTAAATACAGAGAGGCTGTTCTATATTTCCAGATTTGGAAATTTTTATCTAAATACGGAAACTGAGAATTTTTGCAAGTGAATTAAAAATGTCATTGGAATAGAATAGGACAGACCATTTCAGCTGGGAGGGGCTTGCAACAACCATCCAGTCCAACTGACCTGTTTGGGGCTGAACAAGAGCTAAAGCTGTTGTTAAGGGCATTGTCCAAATGCCTCAAACACTGACAGCCTTGGGGCATCAACCACTGCCCTAGGAAGCAGTTCCAGGGTTCCAACATCACCCTCTCTGTGCAGAAATGCTTCCCAATGTCCAGTCTGAACCTCCCCTGGCACAGCTTTGAGCCATTCCTGTGCATCCTAGTACTGGATACCAGGGAGAAGAGATTTTAATTCAACCAAAGAAAGATCACATGAAATAATTATGATTTGGCAATTGAATTTAGACCAAAAGATCATTCTAACTTGGCATGAGAATTTAAGGAATCAGGTTCTTCCAACTAATTTCTGTACCTTCTATGTGTCTTGTTTTTATGATATAGGTTACCATAAAATAAATGTAGAACTGTTGCAAAATTAGAAACAGAAGATAAAAATAATTCAGTGCTGTACCTGACAAACCACAAGACTTGTTTGCATCACTTCAGTTCAGCTCTTCTGTAATATTCCAGACAACATATGCATCTTAATGCTTAACTGGATGACCATGAAGCCAAAGCTGAACAATTCATTTCTCGTGTTTCTTTTCATTTAACTTCATTGACACTTCACTTATCCTTGCAAAACATACTCTGAAACCATGCCAGAAATGGAAGAGGAAAATGCCAATGTAATCAGCCACCAGAAAGGCATTTGGACACAGTGTGAAAATGTCCTTGAGCCTAATAGAGGCACATCAATAAGTGTGCAGATGACAAGAGATGCAGGACTTGGTGAACACTATATTATTTCTCTGCAGTAAGCAAAAACTTTTTTTTAAAGATACATAGTGAGAGAACAAAAAAAACCTCTACACATTTAAAGAAATATTGAGCATTATTTGTGGTCTTTATTGTGCTACCAGGCATTGTGGAGACATCCTTGCTGGAATACTCACAGCACCAAAATGTTGTGGGAGGAGCATGTTCCCTGCTAGAACTGAAATTCTCTCTGCCCAAACACACTGAGGCCCCACTCCTGCTATCTGGGAACTCAGTGGGAATTTCAGAAAGAGTCCTCCCAAACATAAGGAATAAAATTCTCAGTTTGATGAACAGGGTTTTTTTTTTAAAGGAAATTTCTCACATAGAATTCTCATGTGTTCACCAAACCTTTGGCTTGATGTCACAGATGAGAATTGTCGTGTAACAAATTGATGATAATTTTAATTGACTGAAATATGTAATGTCTTACATGAAAAAAAAGTCTTCAGCAAGCCCATTAAAGAAACAAAATTTCCTCTCTCATTTGTTTTGCTGAAATCCTGGTGCATTAACACCTGTTAAAAGCAAATGCACTAACAGGAATTCTAAAAATAAAAAATAAATGTAAAACCCACATTAAATTGCCACAACAATTGACTGGTTTATAAATGTTCTTTGTACACAGTGATGCAGTTCTGCATCATGCAAATTTTGAGACAATCTTTCCAAAAGGCTGAATCTCATAGTGCAGTGTACATTTTCCATAATGTGCTCTTATATAAACATCTGATAAAACTTCCTTAATAAAATTAAAAATCTTTGCTATCTGGGAAACCTAGTTTCCTAACAAGTGATTTCAAAGGAGCTGGGGGATAATTGGATGATAACAACAACTGAGCTATGTGAAGAACTAATTATGTTAAGCAAATCTTGTGCTTCTTGACACTGTAACCAATATGCAGTGTAGTGGATAAGAAGGAAGAAGTGATAAAAATTGCCTTTTTTTCATTAGTGATATCTTAAAAAAATTAGGAAATGTGTTTGGGTGAAATTACCATTCTGTAAGTATAAAAGATAAAGAAAAAAATTGTAGTGTCATAGAATTGTTTAGACTGGAAAAAGCCTTTTTAAGGATATCAAATCCAACTCTTAACCCAGCACTGTTCAGTCTGTCACTAAAATGTGTCCCTCAGCACCACGTCTACACATATTTATTTAAAAATCTGTATTTAAAAATCTATATTTAAAAATCTACTATCAATCACAACTCACTTGGTTTGAAGTCTGTCAATTTTTAACATGATTCTTTGTGTTAAGATTTGAATGACATATGTTATAAAAAAACCCATTACATTAAATTTTCTGCGGGTTTTTGCTGTCCAGAATTACATAAGTGAGACTTGTTAGGTCAGCTGTCTAAAGCAATGGAAATAAAACAGCTCTGATAATGATTGGCTTTCTCCTGGCATTCTAAGGAAATCACAATTTGTGAAGTGATAATGGACCAGACAGAAATTGCTGTCATCTCTAACAGCAGATTCTTTTTTTCTTCCACTTGGAAAGAACTACAAACCTGGCAGCCTTGCCCAAGTGGGGAGGTCAAGAGAGGGCACCACAACAGTGATGGGTTTTGGTCTGCACAGGGCAGAAATTCAACAGAAATATGCAGCTATTTACTGTTAATACAACTTACTTATCTGTGAAAGGTGCAAAGTTATTTGCCACATGTGAATGGGAAAAATAAAATTTAATTTGTTGGAACAAGGTCTCTCGCTGTATTTGAAACTGTACTCCTACAGTAATGGTGTTGACAAGGCTGAATTGATAATCTCTGTTATAATCTCTGTCTCTGTGATTTTCAGAATTACTGACAAAACTTTTGGTGTTAGAGTTTTTTATAAAGATAGAAGTAATGAATGAAAATGACGTGGCTGGGACATTCTCCAAAGTTAATTTAATGCAGCTGTTCAATAAACAAGTCTTTTTAGCAATGGAGTGAGATTTGTTTTGGAGAGTTATGGCATTTGCTAGACCCTGAAGAATAATATCAACAAGCCTGAGCAAAAACCCTGAGTAAAATCCACTGTGTTTTGATCTGAAATGAATAAATATTTCCAGTCCAATATTAAGATTTCCTTTGTATTCTGAACTTTAGTCTCAACCTTAAAGTAAACACAGGGGATGTAAAATCTTTTCAAATGAAACTTAAAAAGATTTCAGCCTCTTTCAGGCAAATTAGCAAAATGTGGACAGTTGCCTGTTGGGTTTTTTTTTCCTCATTCAAGATCTTAGGGGAACTGCATTCTCTAGAATGACAAAATATAGCAACTTTTCACCTATGTATTGTAGAACAAAATTCTTCTTTGGTATAGATTATTTTTCATATAATAGAATATTAGTTTGTGTGAATTCTTTGCATAAAATTCATGACTTTACTTTTCCCAACAATTTTATGCTGTTTTGTTGAGATCTTTTGATTTTATGTAGATACATTTAGTACTGCAATTATATGTTTTTGGCAGTAGAAAAATTAATAATTTACAGCTTAATGCAAACTGAGTAAACTTTCTGTCATGTGGCTGAACCTTGTTTGCCCTCCCTTCAGCTCTCAAACTTCTTGCTTTATTCCATTGTGTCTTAATTAGTGGCTCACAGCCACCAAGTGACTAATCACAGATTGATAGAATAAGGGCTCAAACAGTCAAATCAAACTGAGGGTATGTTAACAGGTGAGATATAAGCTCAGCAGGGCCATTCAGAACCTGTCTGACTTTCCCAGAGACTTACACCAAACATATTTGTTAATATTGAATATTCTCACAGTGTTGCAGAATTTAGTGCATGCAGAAGTTAAGGGGAAAACCTGGACTGTTGGTTTGTTATCTGCGTTTACCAAATGTATACAGTGTGTCTTGCTCAGCCTTCTTCAAACTAGAATTATCACGGGGAAAACGAACTATTAACAAACTCAAACTTATGGAGGGTTTGTGTAGAAAGACAGTTGACTGTCGCCTTAATTAATAACAGGAAATGTTTCAAAGATGGGCAGCATTCAAATTTGTTGGTGTTCACCTGAGGTTGTCCAAATAACCTGTGGTCCTGCAAACAAAATTTCTTGGGTTTGGAGAACATCTTTGGAATTTTCACAGAATAGACATTTTTCCTGTGACTTTCCTCCTGTTTCATGCACAAGACTGAACACTTTTTATGGGGGGAGTTAGATTTGTTTTTAAAGATAGGGCAAACCTGAGAATATTTTAAGATCTTTTTCCTAATAGAGATTTACTCAGAGTATGCCCATCTGCATATTAGTGTGTGCCTCCAACACAAGCCTTACATCCCTCATCCAACCTCATCTAGACCTGACAGAAATACAGAGCTTAAACCCCTGCAAGGAAATTGCAGCTCACAGGAGCAGTAGGACCCATGACCACCCTGCATCAGGGTAAGTTATTTTTTCAGCTTGCTCTTCCCCTGCTCAGGGAGCCTGGAATTAGCAGGGAGATGTCAGCACCAGCCTGGCCTGTGATCAGCAGGCTCCCTTTTTTATAATTATTTAAATTATTATTTTATTTTTTTTTTACTCTCAGGGAGCCTGAAAGTTTCTACTGATGCTTTTTTTTATTTTAAAGCTAAAAAGAAAAATAGGCAGGGGGGTTTGGGTTACAGAATATGCTTGTCAAGGGAAAAACCTTGAAAAGAATATGGTTAAAGAGAGCCCGGAAGAGAGCTGCTTTATTACAATGAGAGAAAATAGTAAGTGAATCAGTAAGAAATCAGGTTTTATTAGTTGGCTAAGAAGCTTGCCTGTTTCTACAAGCTGTTCTGCTCTCTGAAGCCAGCTGTGAGCTGCAACATGGAGTGGCAGTGTGTGCATCACAGGGACGTGCCTGTGCAGCACTGCTGGACATCCTCACACCGTCAGCAGAAATGCTCCAGCCTCACTCAGACCTCATCTCCCATGGTCTTGGGGTTTGCTCTGGCACTGCTCTTTCTGAATCCCTCTTCTGAGTGCATGGCCAGAAGCTCCACAGGCTTTGCAGATCCCAGTCCTGGCCTTTCCTCTTCCCCTGCAGTCTGTGATGCCAAAGGCGCTCGCGTTTCGGCTTCGCGAGCTGGGACCCAGCCCAGCCGGGAGCGGCGTGGCTGAGGAGCAGCACGGGCACAGCTGGGTGACCCAAAAAGGGAAACTGCTTTAATGGCAAAAGTACAGGGGTCAACCACAAACGGCAAAAGGGTGGGTACAGCAGTATATATGCAGAAGACCTGAGAGGGGATCTGAAGGCAGGGTTCCAATCACAGACTGAGACTGCGAATATTAAAAATAATGCGACAGCCAGTCAGGGGAGAGAACTGAGAACACTCTGGAAGAAAACTTGTTTGAACAGGCTTGCTAACATCCCACAGTCTTAGGCTGATGCCCAAGCAGTTCTATTTCCACAAAAGGCCACCAGAGATCTGGTCTGTCTGTCTGTTTCTCAGTCTGTCTAGCTTCTTGTAACAAAACTTGCAGTTCAGCAGTATTTGGGGCCTCTGTGGCCTCTGAAACCGGGAAGATTTTTCCTCAAATAAATGGATTTAGAGCATTTAGTTGCTTCACCTACTGGATATCCAAATTACCTATGGGAAATGAAGGTATTTTCAAAGCTGATCTGCTACACTGTGGATTCAGACAGCACTGAATTGCTGTTATGCCTAAGCCTTTCTGCATTGTGCTGAGGCATTTGCTTGCATTGATAATGTAATCATTAGCCTGTGGGGATTTCTGGATTTCTCAGTTTGTTATTTTTTTTCCTGAGAATCATCCACAGTGAAAAGTGCTTGATATTATTACACAAACATAAAATAAGGCTTCAAATTTGCATTTAATTCTTGTGATCTCTTATCTTTAGCGAAGGATTAAAAGCTAAGCCTCTTTACCAAAATCACTGAACATATTAATTATACACCATATAAATAATTTAATTGCACACAGAGAATTGACTTTCTGAAAGTTTCATACATGCTTCTCTTTATATGACGGAAATTATTGTAAAGCAATTTTTCTCTTAATGCTTTTCGTGGTTAAAATACTATCCTGCTTAACTGTAATTTATAATTTGGTAATAGACAACAGAATTTGCTAATGCTCACACTGTAGAGGAATGGGAAATTCTATTAAAGGTTGAGAATAGCAGAGAGGTTATGATCCTTATGTGCCTCTTTTTGTTAGATAAGCTCAGACCATCAGCTGCTTCACTCTGACTCCACTAAAGCAAATGCAGCTTCATCCATCTGCCAGCACTGAGGCTTGCTCACAGCATTGCCTGGGTCATCATAAAAAAAATACTTCCTGAGAAAAACTTGCCCTTGTACCCCTTAAAAACAGCACCAGCATATCCCAAATATCTGGAGAAATGTGTTAAAGATGTCAGAGCTGGGGGAGGAGAAGGAGATGCACGTACACATCTCCAGATGGATGAACTCTTGTCAGGATATTACTTGCATAAGACTGTCTTCAGATTTGTGTGTTCCTATTTTCTGTATTTTTGTCATTTCAGTTCAAATCACTGCAATTTAAAGAAAAAGTTGCTACAAAGACTATCTTGGTATAAGGAGTAGAAGGAAGAACCCTGCATGTTGAGAAAACCCCAAGCTGGAGTTCCATTATACATTAATTAACTGATACACGCTGCCTACTTAGCCTTGAAGAAGTTTCATTTCTCACTTAGGGTCACCTCTCTGGTAGAACATCTTATTTACCTGTCTCAGCAGAGATTTATAAGCCTGTCTGCAACATTTGTCCTTGAGGTTCCCTTTCCCCCTGTCTGTGTTAGATGACTTTTCCCTGGAGTGCAAGTCTCCCTTGTCACTGGAAGGAGGTAGAAGAGAAGGGACAGGTGACAGTTAAAGATGCTGGGACAGATTCTTCTCGAGATTTTGCCAATTTTACAGGAGCACACTGCTGCTGGCCTCAGTTCATTGCAGTTATTGACTTCAGAGATATTGACTTCAGCAGGCCCAGTTTAGAGAGTGGGGAGGATAAGAGAGGGCAGATATATTATTCTGTGAGAGAGCAGAACCCCTGGATCCTACTGCCGTTAACTTACCTACAAAGTGGAGCTACAGATATTTATTTATGTAGGAGCTTTGGCTGCCATATGCAAATTCCGTTCATGTTTCCAAACAGAGGCTGTTAGGTTCTCACCCAACCCCAAAGTTAGCATTTCCACTCTGAAACCTGCCCACAAGAACTAAACTAGGTAGGCAAGGGACATGTTAACATGAAAATAAACATTTTTTCTGAGTACTCATTGAATATTAAAAGAACTTAGAATCCTATACCCGAGTGCTTTTATGCTCGTGCTGCGTTTGTGATTGGAAAAGCACAACAGACACCAGAGGGCAAATTCTCCTGTGGGGCTCCCTTTGACAACAAAGGGCAACATGCACTCAAATAGAGAAGCGTGTTGATGTATATTCATGTAAGTAAATTAGTACAAAGATGACTGCTTTCTCTTGAGAAGTCTCCCGCTCTTTGCAGATGCAGATATTAAATTTTCTTCTATGAAGGTCTTGTGAAAAAGAGCCATGATAGGTCAAAGGGTAAGATGGAAGCTGTCCATGAGCCAGTCCCAAAGCTGTGTGTCATCTCAGCTAAGATACAGGGTCATAGTTCTACCCTCTTGAAGCTGCGAAAGATAATTTTTAATTTTTAGCACAAAGAGAATTTATACTTCTGGCCATATTAGATCTCAGATATGCATTTTTGGATTAACTAAAGACATTTGGCAGTTCCAATCAAAACACTTATTTCCTGGCCCAGACTAAAAGTGCAGTAGCTATGTAGTACTGAACAGCTGTTGAGTTTTGTAAAAAATGGATGATAGCTGTCGATGTAAACATGTCCTCTTTTTCATTGGTTACTGAAATTGGGATGTAAATATAAGATTTGTTATCAATAAACAGCAATTTCCCAATTTTTATTATCCAATTAATTCCTATGTCCTTGTCAAAAATGTGAAAATGATCTAACATTTCATCAAAGATAAAAAAACCCCAAAAAACCAAAAAATAACCTGCCACTAGGAACAGAGCTGCTAAAAATCACAGGAAAATGAGATCCTCAAAATAGAGCAATAATAATAAATTTTTCCTTTTACAAGACACTTGTAAAGGATGTATTCTCATTGTAATTTTTACAAGTGTAACTCTCAGTCTCTTCAAGGTCCTCTAGTGATCATAAAATTATTTTCCTTCATGTCATTTTGAATGATTTCCTATCTAGTTTATTGTTAATGCCTACACAGAAGTGTGAAGTATGGGCTTATGATTTCTCTCTATAAAAATGTAATGGATCTTCTCCTGGTAACAGTTCTCTCCAGTAAATGGCTTAGCATGGCTGCTGCATTCCTATAAGACCATACCCATAAAGCTTAAGCACACCTGATTTTGTATTTGATGCTTTGCATAGTATACAAAAGAATAAATACAAATCTGCTTATTGTGCAATATACACAGGATCTAATCCAAATCAATACAGACTTCAGAAAAAGGGAGATAAAATTTTATCATATTTTTTCAGACCCTTCAGTTTTTCTACTAGGTGCCCATAAAAAAAAGATATTTTCTTCATAGTAAGCACAGTACTTTCCATGTCAAACAACAGCCTGTAATTCTAAATGGCTCTGTGCATAGTGATTATTCGCCCTCATTCTTTGCAAGAATGATATTCTGTTTTTTGAATTGCTATGATTTTTAAAAATTATACAGGTTTGAAAACTGTGCTACCCGTTTACTGATGAGCCATTTCGGTAATATTAGCCTCATTTGCATGGATAGCACTTTATCAGTCAATAAAAAAACCTCTATGGATTTTCTGATCTGGTTTTTGTTCCAGATATTTTGTGCAACAGAGCAAAGATAAAAATGATTACAGTGGGTGAGACCTGTGATTCATTTGATACCAGATCAATTTTGCAATGCCTTCAATAGAAACACTTTTGGGCCATGCTTCCTGACCTGGACTGTCTGAGTACTCCTACCACAACAAACTTCATAACTTCTGGGAGAAAACTGGGCTTGAGACACCAGGTGTGTGATAGAGCAAGAGCCAATCTTTCATTCTTCTCACATATGAAAGATCGTTTCCATTCATGGCCTTTTTTGCCCAAGTCAGCAAGAGCAGTATGTGGGAAGGAAAATAATGCTGAGCATATCATAAAATATTGTTTTGTAGTTATGGTTTTATAAGCACTTAAAAGGCAGTAAAGTATTTGAGATCCATCTCATCTTTCCGGAAGAGGGAAAATCAGAATAATTTTTATGTTTTTTCTCAGGCTGGATAATAATGTTCGAGATTTAAAATAGAATGAAGAGTGATGGGACTTTACAGCACATATAAAGTCTTTATAGCAGTGTGGATGGAAGGAGTGTGATGGCATCTTCCTGCAACTTTTCCATGACCAATTTGGTCTCATGGAGGGAGCACCTCAAGGGAAGAGGAAATACAGACACGAGCCATGAAACAATCCCTTTCCATACCACCTGCAACAAAGAACCCCCTGTTTGCAGCCATGAAAGGGTTAAAAGCAGCACAGTTAAGGTCAAAGGATATCTTTTGAAATCTTGTCCAGAGCTGAGTGAAATATTTGGAGAACTTGAGGGACAGGTTTTGGATGTTCCAGTGTAATAAGGAAACAAAGCCAACAGCAGCATACAAAACATCACTTTCCTAACAAAAACATTGCCCAAATGTCTCCCTGGTGTTTCCCCTAAATCAGTGTTTTTTCCTCACTCAGTCTGGTAACCATGAGCTCATCTGAGCAGAGGGTGTTGAATTCTATGTTCTTGTGAAATAATGTGATGAATATAATGAGTGTTACTGAGTAACTGGAAGAAAATTCCTTTGATAAGAAGCTCAGAGCTGTGATTTGATCAAAATTTTACTCATTAGAATGGTGCTGTTGGCTCCAGTGACCGAGTTTTACTTACAGAAGTGCTTCCTTGGAAAACTGATGGTCTTAACATGTTAAGCATTCATCTCACTGCACTGCACTGATTATTTATTTTTTTAGGAGTGCATTTTTTCCTCATTGTTTATTGGAGTGTCCCTACCACAGACAAGCACAATCAATGAGCCTCTGGATTAGAATTGAAAAAATGGAAGTGGGAGATATGATAAAAGGCCAAATTTTAACAATGTGCTTGCAGCTATAGAAGTTAGTGCTTTTAGATTAGAGGCAATTCACAGCTCTGGATTCACTTTTAATGCCAGCAGAGAAATCATATGTTTGGTCACCCATGACAAACCATACAGTTAGTTCTATTCTTATTTCTATCTATTTTCTCCTCTGTATAAGAGCTAGGATGCCATAGCATGGACTAGGGCTGCAATTATTTTAGGAAGCAGAGTCCAATGTCGATCCGAATGTATTTTTTAAATCTGGCAAGTTCAGAATTTTTATTATTGCTTTTGCTTCATAAATCTCTTTCCTACTCCTCCTTTGTTGTGAGCATAGGATACTGTTAACTATAATTCAGTGAAATTTTCCAGAATACAATAACACTGAACTGTCTCATTCAATAACTGCATCCAGTTTATTCTGGGATAATGAAAATGTCTTTTATGATTCATTACAACTTTCCTTTGTTCTTTATATGATATCAAACCATTAGATAGAAATTATCTGAAACTATTGCCTGCCAGCAACTTGGCCATCGCTGAGAAAAGGGAAGAAATCTAATGCACATCCTGTATGGTGAGTGCCTGAAAATATCCCTATATAACTCTTCCAGCATAAAATTATTAAATTTTTATGGCTTAAATTTAGCAACATGAAATCTCACTGATGAGAGTAGGCTGCATCTGAACCCTCATAAGCAGAGAAGTAAAGGAGTGACTGCACTGAATTAAACAGGGCAGCTGAACTTTCCTAGATAGATCTATTAAGTTATGTGAGCCAATTTATAGAGTCAGATGTCCTAAGATTTAGTGGTGATTTTCCTCCTAAGTATTATTTTGTGGAAAGTTCACTTCCTAAAGAAAACGTTTTTCTCTGTTTTCATAAGATGATAAAATATCACAAATGCCAAATTAAGTAAGAACTGATTGAAAAGCAAAACTCGTGGGGTGAGATTTTAGAACAACTTGAATTAAAATATTTAAATTTCTTGAACTAAACCAAATATTACGGATTTCTGCTTCCTCATGGCAGCATAATTTCTCATATATTCTGTAATCTGAGTTAATGGCTCTATTCTCTTGAGGGCCAGGCTTCTCTCTGCTCACGCTTTGCTGTTTGCTGCTTCATAGGGATTGCATGTGCTGGTGATGCCTGTTGAGACTGACATCCTTTGGGATTGTGTTCATTCTTTGGGAACATCTGTGGTAAAATATCAGTGATTCTGAGGTACAATGCAGCTTAATATGATGCGCAGCAAAGTCAAAAAACTTCTTTGACAATGGAGTAGCCACAAAGAATTTGCAGACAAATAGTCTTACCAAGGCTGCATGAGTCAAATTCCCTTTGGAGTGAGTATTGAATTCCTATTTGTTACCTTGAAAAGTGCAGTATTTAAAGTATTTCAAAAGCTGTTTAGCACAAATAAGATTTTTCTGCTGCACTTTGGGGTGTACTTTGTGTTGCTCTTAAAACCAGATTTTTTTTAAGGAAGTGTAACATCTCATGAAAAGGATCTCAGAAGAGAATTAGACTTTTGAATGAGTTGGCTGCACACAAAGCACTTCTGACTCTAGCAAGAATCAAAGAAAAGTGTGGTGTGGAGACAGAGCCTTTGCTGAAATCAGTAGCAGAGTTCTTTTCTATTTTAATGGCATCAGGATTTCACCTTGTGTTTTTATTGCCTCTTTTCTAAGCACAGTCTGGAAAACTGTGGTAAAGAATTGTTGTAACTGCCAGGAAGAGAAACTAAAGTGGGCACTAAACATGAGAGCACATATATTCTTCAAAATGGCCCTTGCACATAAAAATGTGTAATAAAATCTCTTGGAAGTGCTCAACAGTGCAAATGAATCTGATTCATTTTTCATAAGTAGTGAGGTTCGAGGAAGTAGAGAACTCAGGCATTAGGCTGAAACAAAGACAAAATACTTTATAAGAGAAATCTCACAGAGATTCAGTTCAAACATTTATTTGGAACTTGGTCTTGCATTCTTCATGCCCAAGAAATTCTCAGTGATCTCTGCAGAAGCTCAGCTGTGGAGTGCAGGACTGAGATCTGGAGCAGTGAACCCAAAATAGTCAAGGCTTCATTCTTTAAGCTTAGTGTAAACTCCTCAGGTGTTCAAAAGTCAAATGTCAGCAATATGAGAAAAAAAATCTTCATTTTGCCTATTAAGCATCCAGAACTTTTCCTAGTATCTCACCACCTGGTGACTAAAAATGAAGTATAAGTCTTCACACTTCCATTTTTTCGATAATGAAGACTCTAAACTTGTTTTTTATCCCTGGCTGTGGTGCTTCATTGGGAACACAAACATCTTGTTCTTGGTACTGCTTTGATTTGGCCCCATCCCTTACATCGATTGATCCACAAGGAGGCCGAGATAATAAATGTGCAGATGTCTTTGTGAGTGTCATCTCACATGGTAATGGGTGAGGGATTTTTAGTTATGCCAAGTATTAATGATGCCCAAGAAAAGGTTACAAAATCTCCCTCCCATCTAAGTCTGCCGTGCAAAGTCCAGGTCTTGCAGAAAGAAGATCCTGTGCTACAGCCATCATTCCAGAGAAGGACCATGACCAAGATGTTTTAAGGCGTTCTTGTAGTGGTGAGAAGATCCAAATTCTGTATGCCAGGACAGAATAGTTTCTTGAAATAATTCATAGCTTTGACAAACATTTGCTTTTTTTCCCTTTTAGTTTTGGCATATGCATATTAATAGCAAACACTTGATACCACAGCTTCTGCTGCTGGAGATAACAACTCCTCAAGGTATTCTGAAAGCACCAGTAACTTTATTTTGTGGTTTGGGGGCTTGGGGGCTTTTGTTTGTTTGTTTTGTTGCCTTTGTTTGTTTGTTTCAAATAAATTATGGAGGCATATGCAATCTGCTAAGGACAGGATGAGAAAGTACTCAGCAGAACAACATTTCTCCCCATCCATAGGCAAAATAAAGTATAAACACAGCAACACAAATGCAGTGTTCTATGAAATGAACCATGTAATGGCTGCCAATAGAATTTGGGTGTGAATGAGATGTCTGGTAATCAGTTGTAGAAATGAGTAAATCCAACCTGCTTCAACCCTGTGTGAGTGATGTAACACAATGCTAAGCCAAGCAGGTTAACTTAATTGCCAGGTTACAAAGCTGAGAAATTAAAATGCCTGGGAGAGTTTTGTTTTAGTTGGCTTGAGAGCTGTGCTCCTTTGTGATTAGAAAACAAGCCATAGAAAAACAACACACTTGGTGATGTATCAGATATAAGACTGTGTGATTTATCTTACAGTAAACTGTTTATGTGTTGATAGGTGCCCTTAAATCAATTCTGCTGGCACATTCAACTTACATGCAATGTTTGAAAAAGTATGCAGAATTCTGATGCAATGCCTGGTGAATATTGATCCTGTGTCCACACAGAATCAGGGTGTCATTTTTCTAGTACTGGGGGAGAGGTGGTGTTTAAAAAAAAACAATAAAACCCCTCTAAGTCTCCGTAAGGGTCATAAAATATATGTACTTGATCTAGAAATAAAACATTTCCCTCCAAAGAACATAGAAATCTACATTTTCTATCCAGATTTTGGGTAGTGGATGCAACCTTACATAACCACACTGCTTCTCCTGAAAGTTTGATCAATCAGGGTGTTTTGGAAGGCTTTAACTACTATATCTGAAAGATGCCAGGACTGCATGAAGTCAAAATGGAGAGACTTCTGTCAAAATCCTCTGCAGCTCTTCTGTAAATATCTCACCTCTTGGTTCTTCTCCTGAAATCAGTATCAGGTATGATACTTCTCCCCATAAGCAGATCTTCATGAGCACAAAGAAGTAGTATTTTGACTTGAATATATATTAGATTTAATTTATAAGTGTCAGAATCAAGACTTTTCTGTGTTAGAAAACCACAACCCAAAACACAGAGGTTCTTTCTGTAGCACTGTCCTCCATAAAAAGGAATAAGTGCAGATGGGAAAGAAGGAGGTATCAAATAAACCCTCTCCAAAACTGCACAGCCTGAGGTTATATTCTGTGCAGCCCTGCATTGCAAGTGGAACTGTAATGAGTAGAATAAGGGGGCTTTTATCAGAAGGTGATCCTTTCAAATCAAGTCCAGTTTTGCAGACCATGACCCACATGCACTATGATCTAAAAGTATTTTATATTGGGTGTTCATTTATAAAACTTCTGCTTGCTGGCACCATATCTCTGCACTAGTAATGGAGAAGCACAGATTGAAGTGTGAAAAATTGCTCCCAGTGATCCCACTGGAAAAGTGCAAGGCACTACACCCACAGCTGATGGCCTAAAGGGCTGAAGCAGCACAGATCGTCAAGCAAATCTCAAAAATTTGAAATAGAAAAATGGGGGGGGGAGAGAAAAAGTCTTAGAGATATTTAGATATTAAAAGTGAAACTTCTATGAATCTTTACAGAAAAAATCACTTGAAGAAATTATAAGCTTTTTTGCAATGATCTTGCTTTCAGTGTCCTTTATATTCATTGCATTCTTCTTTCACATCAATGTACAGGAACAAGCAATGTATCATATTTTATTGTGCCTTATTGTGCCAGGATTAGGAAATGTAAGAAAACTGAATGAAAGGCATTATCAAACATATTTTTGTGTTACAAATTCATGAGTTTGACAAAATATTGCAGTCTGCAAGACTTAAACAGCTACATGTAGCAAATGGAGTTTTAATGTAAAAAGAGGCTGAAAAATCTGTTCCTAGATAACGACTGTGAGGGGGCACTTAAGATATTAACTCAGATCTTGTTAAGGGACATGCTTCCTCACCTCGAGGATCCACTCTCCTACCGAGCCTGCTGTCTCTGAGGTTGCCTGCAGGGCAGAAGGTCAGCATCATTTCCTTGATGTGTTGTTCTTCCTTCCCCAAAAGGACGTGCTGAAGGATTTAGCACCGCAGGAATGACCAGACTTTTCACACTGTGGGGCACTCAAGCATATCAAGCCCTTTAGGAAGCCCTCTAATTGGGCTTCCTACCTGCAAGGCTCTAACTCTAGACCATAACTTGCAGGCAAAGTCATCAAGAATGGACTTCTAGCCATAGAGAATCGTGCTTATCAAGCTTCATGAGGCTTTAAATTATTATTTGGGAGCTAAGTAAAAAGATTGGAACTCATTTTAAGGAAAAGCAACTAAAAAGAAGGAAGAAAGTTGCATCAAGGCGTGTCAGGAAATAAGAACATCCTGATTATTCATCCAAGAGGTTCAGGGCTTCTTTCAGTCAGATGCTGAACTTACCCAATGTCATGTGTATGACATTGCTTATAACCCTTATAAATGTTTATTCATGTCCTCTGATTAATTTCCATTCTCCCCCAGTCAACTGGGATTCACAGATTTGAATTGGGTATGTTTTCTATGAAACTACAAACTAACATTATTTATTAGAGAGAAGTGTATCATTAATTGGTCCTCTGAATCTCTGTGGTGGAGAAGAGATGATGGAAATTTTAAAGCTTTTTCCAATGATGCTGCGATTTCTGTTTAACTAAGAAGAATAAAATGTATGATAGCAATAAAAGAAAAATTACTTAATTAGCACTATAAAAATCACTTCTTTGTTGGGAGAAAGAGCCTAAGAGATAAAGGCCTTGTGAAATAAAGAAATCCTCAAATAATCACAGGTGGAATTGATCACCCAGTTGCACAGATAGTTATACAGGCAGTGTTATTGCAAGAAAAGCCACAGTGCAGAAATGATTCTTTAGATTGAGGTATTGCAGCTGTTTGGGTACTGTGGCAATGTTTCTTATGATGGTAAAACCATATTTTTTAAAAACATATTAATGATGAACCATAATACTGTTTTTTTTGCTGGAATTTTCCTCCTTGATCCTATTGTTTCATGCTCACTGAAATATTCACCGTTTATTTCACCAGTTCACTGCTCAATTCTTTTAACTTTTCGAACAGTCAGTGAACAGAGACTATAAGTGAACTTCTAAACACTGTTGTTCTTTCCCTTTCCAAATTAAAATGCTCACATCCACACTAATCAAATGGGTTGTCAAACTGTGTGACTATTCCATTTGTGACACTGGACATCCATGGACATCCAAGCTCTGAGCTAGAGCAAGTCATGTGGCAGGATGGGAGGGAGATTATCAAATCCTGCAACCTGTGGAAGACCTGGAGTACAAGGTAAATGAAGGAGATGTTCTGCTGTGAGGCACAGGTAGTCCTGAAATAGTGATCAGAAAAACAACACCCCAAAACACCCCAAACAAACCAAATCAAAACAGCAAACAAACAAAAAACCTCAAAAAAACTCCAAACCCTGCAGCACACCTCTACTTATAAGGCAGCAACTTCTTAGGAGACCTGATAAAAATGCAGGGTTTTTTACTACTGCATGCAACTTGGGTCTAAGGTGGGTAAGAGGTGTGGTGTGTAATGGGATTTGCAAGGACAGGAAACATTTTGACTGGACTGTACCACGAGCAATTGGATTATTCTTGGCTAACTAAAAAAAGTACACTGATTTTATATATAAATATATGCAATACGGGAAAGAGTGTAGTTAGAAGATACCCAAGTTAATACTGTATGAGCTAGTCTGGGTAATGAGGGATGCATAGCCATGACAAAGTGGAGATCAGGAAGATTAATTTAACCTGACCTTGGCAAGGACTCCCAGTATCCAATCAGCTCATTTAAAACCCAGATATGGCTACAGTACACTTGAGTCTGCAGTGTAGACACTTTTCCTGATGTTACTTTAATGAAGGACAGAAAATGAAATTGTTATTGAACTTAGTTAATTGCACAGTGGCAGATTCTCCATCTTGCAGAAGCTGCAGTTCAGAATTAGACAAGTCAGTGTTAGCTTACACATGTATTCACGTTTCTGGATTTTCATTTATTTATTTATTCTTTTTAGATTTCATCTCTGTCCTAATCTGTTCTTTCCAACAATTCCCTGTTGCTCATCATAGTTTTGCATTCCATCAGGAAGCACTGATTCATTCTCTCAGACTAAGAACATGCCATAAGAGTAAAAAAGGGAAGAAGAATCACTTTTCAGATGATGGTACCTGTTCTGAAAATCAGAGCAGTTGTAAAGATGAGAGTTCAAACACATGAAAGAAGCTGAGTGCACAACTTCAATAACACTTTTCAAGAGTCCTGCTGAATTTACAATGATCTGTGCACCTAAAATTTTCTTTCATTTAGTTTCCCTTCAGGGTCTGATCCAGACAGACAGAGCCCTCAGCCCTTAAGAGAGTGAGGCTTCACAAGTGGCTCAGTAGCCATTCAAAGCAAACAGGAACAGTTAATTTACATGTACATATGTGTACATGCACACAAACACATCACTCTGTGATCAGTTATTTCTCCAGAAAGGGGAGAAAATAGTTTCTGAGTTTCATATTGCCATCAGGTCATAAAACCACAAAGCATGTGTTGGTGTAGAATGCATGTCTTGTCTCCTGGTAGCTCCAGGAAATCTTCTTCTCTTGTCACCAGTTCTAGCCAATAAATCTCAGCTGTTTTGGCAAACAGGAGAGCTTCAAGGCTCAACAGGTGATACCCCCAAGTCCTGTCTCTTGGTGGGAGTCTCTGCTAACCACAAAGACTTTTTACAGAGGTAACCACAGCATCATGGTGCCAGCTGTGATATTAAAAGAGCTGGGAGCTTAGCTAATCCTTTAAAAGCCCTACTGTGAGTGTTTAAGTGCAGAAAAGGATCTTAGATAGTAAATGTATCATCAAACAGAAGCACTGGAAGGATGCTGCAGTGACACACTCAGATCTGTGGATCTCTTTCCAGGAAGCACCCACGTGCAGAGGTGCCAGTTTCCACAGCAGACCAAGCTGAATCCTTGAACTGAAGAAGAGATCTGTGGAAGGAGCAGGGAAGGATTATTGCTTCCATGTCTGTTTGAGCAATTACACTTCTTGGCTTAAGGTATAATTAAGCACAGAATACAATAACAGAAAACCCAACAACATAATTACAAACTCTGGCTAATTAATTAGGCACACGGTGTTGGTGTCAAATACTTTCTATCATCAAATTTCAAAAGAACTTTTGTCTTGTTTCCCTACAAGAACGAGGAAATTCAAACAGCATAAATCTTTCAGACTGCTTATAATTAAAACTTCATGTGTTTGGCACGAGACCACTTCAGGAAAGGAGGCCAACTGTGCCTTGGCTCTACAGCCAGTGTGTCCCTCTTTCATGCTAACAGCTGGGCAGTAAACACAGAGCAGCTCTGCTTTGCCATGGAAAGTATTCCCAGCATGCTTGTGTTAGCCATGAAACTCTGTCAATGAGATCTTGCAGCATTAATGTTAAAACCACAATGTGAGGTGTTCATTGAGGTCGACCCCAACATATTTTTTGGGGTTTTTTTTGTTATTTTTGTTTGTTTGTGGTGGTTTTTTGGTTTGGTTTGGTTTTGGTTTTGTTTTTTTTTGGTTTTAGTCGTTTTTTTTTGTGGTGATTAGCCAGATTTTGTAAAGGAAGGAGTGAAATGCCCTACCTGACTGGTGGTATCAGACTGAAACTCTGCCTTAGAAGATAAATAAAAGGTTGAAATCTCTGAGGGAATTAAATGATGTTGTAATGAAGATGCACTGTAATATGAAAGAAACAGCCTGATGGAGCTCTCATTTAATTTAAGCAGCACAGGACAAATTCTGTTCTCAATTGCATCAATCCAATACTAATTAAATTAATAGGACAAAGCAGGACTTAACTCTTTATCCCTTCTGGAAGAAAAAAATATCAATTGGAAGAGGAAAGAACCCTACAACCATGCAACATATTACTTTTGTTAAATAAGAGGTTTAAAATCAAGCCTCAAGTGGCCTCAGGAGACTATGCCACCTAAATACCAGCCCCTGCAATAGATTTGCTGGGACTGCTGGTTTCTTGACAGAACGGTTTAGTGGTTCTGGAACAAGAAGGACTGCGTGTCCTTCCACCTAAGGGACCTCACACACACACCTACAAACTGTTCCACTGCCCAGCAGCATCAATTGCAAATATATTTTTTGCCCAAAATGAAGATTGGGATGTTTTCATTGACCTTGGGGAAGGCATCTTTCCAGATTTTCGGTTTATTTTTTTACAGTGCCTGAGACAAATTTCCACCAAAGTCACATCAGCTGCAAGTCTCAGTAGCTCCATTTTCTTATTTGGAATAGTAGTTAGGGATTCCTTAGTTACTTGTCTAATTTGGGTTACAAACACACCTCATCCTAGGTCTCTAGCCATAATTTCCATCTCCACCCTGCCACACATTTCTTCTTTCTCAGCCTTTAAAAGCAATCTCAGTAGTTATAACAACTACCTGCTAATACAACTACAGCCATCTACTTTTGCTTAAAGGCAGCAGGTAGAGTACTATGGTTTTTTCCTGTCTCTGTTCTTCATTAATTACAAAACTCTATTTCTATAGGCTAACTCATTCCTAATAGCACTGAGCCAAGGTCCATTCAATCTGCAGAGCTGTGTGCAGCCATTTGATTATTTTCACTAGTGCAATTATTTTCATTCATCTACACAGTGAGCCAAGGTTAAGGTCAGTAGTATATAATTTGATTCTACTCCAGCTTAATAAGGTCAAATGCATAATGGTTTTTTGGTATATTATCATAAATTCATTTTCCACAACGAAGTTAAACTGATTAGGACAATGCAGCACACCAGTTTTGCACACTTTGCTCATATCTAAAATCAGTTTGTGGAAGTTCTAAGCTTGGACTGTATGGTTGTATCCACCACATATCCTCAGAGAGGGAATCTACTCTTAAGTTACGTGCTACAAAGTATTTTCAGCAGAATCACACTTCCATTCACAAAAAGGTTATTAGTTTATGACACCATATCAGTAAAATTAAGCAAACCATGGTACAGCCACTGCCTTAATCCAATGGAGTTGCATCTCATAATATATTTGTAAGTAAAAGATTCACAATCTCTCTTTGTGGACTCTATTTCTAAAGAAAGCAGTTTTCTTTTAGTATTTATTGTGGAGTAAATTAAATTTTATTATATTAGCTTTTTTTGGGGAGAAACTTAAAATGGGCTGGTTTAGCAATTAAAATCAGCACCAGTACCAGAGTTGAAAAAGCAATACTTTAACAATATGTTCTTTTACCCAGAAGACAATGCCCTGAACACGTGATTTGGAAAGAGCTCATGGGGTGATTTCTCACATGTTCCCCATAGTGACTTCAAGTCAGTGTGGTATCAGAGAACTGGAGCTCATGGAAATGTCATTGGCTCAAAATACAAGTGTCAAAAACTCCTCAAATATGAAAAAAAAATGACAGAACTACACAGCATCCTGTGTCACAGAAGTGAAAAAACTTTTAAATGAGTCAGCAGCGAGCTACTACAGTGAACTGTGCAGAAATATCTGTGGCTTATGACAGACCTCCATCAACATGGGTGTTGAATTCATATTTAACCTGAATATTTAGACTATGTTAATGAAAGAAAAATGATACCAAATTCTGCTCTTTTTTTCTTTTTTCTTTTTTTTTTTAATCAGGTAATACTACTGATAATATTACCTTTGTATCTGTTTGCTTTAGTCTATGGACTAAGTTCTTGGATTTTTAGAAAGATGTGTATCTGAGCTGGATAAAAACAATTTTCAGGGGAAAAAAGAGATCAGACTAAGTATGTTATTTTTAAAATATAACCACTTCTTGGGAGACAACTTTGTTCATTTGATTTTTAACATTTTAGTATTAATACTTAAGACATTCAAATACTAAACACCATGAGTTTAATATGAAATGTCAAAATGCTTCATTAGGAAAACAGAAAAACCTGATATTGCAGAACTTCGGGGGGCATTAAGATTCAAAGTGCACAATCCCACAAAATAAACCAGAGTTAAACCTTTTCTATCCTACTATAGTGAAGGGATATTTTTCATACAAATGTTTTAATACTGTGTTTTTTGATTTTTGACTCTTTGGGGCCTGCAGTACATTCTATTTTCCTTTTAAATTCTTATTACAAAAAAAATCAAATTATATGAAAGAATATTCCCCACCCTGATCCAGAGGCAGTTTCCAGGTTTTCAGCATATGTAATGGAGTTTCACAGGAACAAAAGGCTAGAAAATATTCTGCTTGAGTAGCCATGCAAGGAACACGATTGCAGACTGGTTTTATGAGCTTTTTCTCAAAAGTTTATGTTCTTTCAAAGTAGATTTTCTGCTGTTCCTTTGGTTAGGCTCCTCAAGGAAGTCTTATATACATAAAAGAAATGAAGAGCTGAAGGTGCTGACACAGCCAAAGGATATTCTATATATTTAGATTCTGCCTAACTTGCTCCTCTAGGCTTCCTTAGCCACAATGTTAATGCCACTAAGGGAGCAACTTTCTCTAAACAGTAAAGCAGAGAAACTGAATAAACTTGGAACAGCAGAGAATTCTTACAAAATCCGAAAAACAAGTACCCATCAAACAGGCTAACCTTGCCCAGCCCACCCATCTGATGAGAAATACCTGGACACTGAAGGGCCCAAGTGCCTAGAAAGGGCCTCCTCTTTTTAAATCAAGCTACAATTTTCCAAATTCCTTTCACATTGATTCCTCAACATATGGCATCACTGCATTACTTGTCTTTACACTCCATACTTTAGATGACAAATGTGTGTGTTTCCACGGTGGGAAAAGATGAAATTATCATCATGAGAACCTGAATCAGCAGAAACTATCTGAGATTATCCAGGCTACAGAAACCCAAAAGGATGTCTGTGCCTCCTTTGGACAGATCCTGGATTTTTAACATGCAGCAATGACATGCAAATTTGGGCTGCATTGCAATATAGAAAAGTAGAGAAAGAATATACTGCAGTGATGCTTTTTAAAAACCTTATCTAATAATCACTGTCCTAATTTGCTTGCCAAGAAGAAAGAAAAGCTCCAGAACTTGTGTTGAGGGTTGATTGTAATGTACAAGTAGTTCTGACAGGACTGACTCCACCTTTTTCTAGGGGTCAACTTTCTGTCCCATGTTCAGCAAATTCTGATGTTCTGTTTCCTGGCACTTAACTAGCCCAAATTCAATAGGCCTCAACTTCTATGATAAATTATAACACTCTTCAAATGGAAATGCATCAGCAGACACCACCATAATAGATAAAAATATGACAGGGACATAGTGTAATTTTCTCAAGACATGATATTGTCTTAAATCAGATCTTCTATTCTTCTTTCCCAGAAGACTCTTAAACAATTTGATGATTATTTTCTTTCCAGAAGCATATGGTAATCATGGTTGCTAATACAGCTTTGGTCATATTTGTGAGAAATTAACATACTAATTACAAGGATTGTCCTAGAGAAACAATACATGCTGTTAATTCCCATGGTTATTTCTCCTGCTTTTATTTAAATGGCAAAAAAATGGTAAATAAATGGCACTGAAAAAGTGCTACTGAATTCAAAGTATTTTTAAGGTAAGGCTGGATAAATTAAAGACAATCAAGAAGAGAAGTGAATAAAGACATTTTCTCAAAACACAAACTGTTGCAAAGTTGCATGCTGACGCTTGAAGCTCCATGGCTGAGAGCAGATCCTTCTGTTGACTTTTAAAGAAAGGTAAAAAAAAGAAAAAAAAAAGGAAAAAGGGTCTGAAATCTGTCTGCAAAGCACTTCCAGGCAGGCAGCACTGCACACAAGGCTGGGTGGCAAACAGCCAGCTGCAAGGAGCCTGAGCACCCCTCTGGGGGCTGCAGGTGTGTGGTGAGCCAGAGCAAACTGCAGATCCCAAACTTCAGCAGCCCCCCCAGCTCTCCATTCGAACATGTTAACAGGCACAGGCATAGGTTTCTTCCAGGTCTTTTTCTTTTTGCCAGGGATATACTATGGCCAGTAAAAGGGGGCTTTCAGCAGAGCTGTTCCCAAGTTATGTCAGTAAGAGCAAGAGCTATTCCAAAGTTATGTCAGTAGGAGCAAGATCATGTGGATTTTTTCCCTTTCCCCCCTTTCTCTGGTTATTCCCAGTAGGGACCGTGGGGTAGTGTAGGTTTTTCTTGGCAGTGACCAGGCTCAGAAAAGCACACCCTGTCCCCAATTAGTAGCTGCAGGATTTCAGACAGGGGCGTTTTTGTGACAAATCACTGCAGCACGATGCAGAGAGAGTTTTTCCTCCTGAGCTGAGGGTGCTGTGCAGAGCCCTGCCCTTCCCTGGGGTTGTGCCAGCCCAGGGAATGCTGATACAGGAGTGCTTTACACAGGGTATGTAAAGTGAGGACAGGAGGCTACACTTCCCTGCATTTCAGCATGCAGATATAAAAGGGTCTATGAACATGATTCCTTCATAAGAAAGCCAATGCCTTTCTTCAACAGGAAGTTTGGAGATTTTACTTGGATTATACTGCAATTATCCTTAAAGGTAGATTTATTTTTAATGTCTATTCCCTCTGAGCAAACACGACTCAGGGCAAACCCTGCTGGCCTTGTACAAAAGTCACTGACGTCAGCAGCACTAAAGCTATGAGTAAAACATGTGGGATTGAGCCTACTGTCAACTGGAGTTAAGTGCTATCTACTAAAGGCATTTATTTTTTGTACCAATTTTTAATGCAAGATCATGAGTACTCTAATGAAAGGATTTTTTTTTACAGTTGGTTTTATGTACACTGTCATAAGACTTGGCAGACAAAAAGGGAAGAAGTCACTGCCAAAAATATATTTATATATTTTACAAAAGCTCACTCTGTTCTTTACCATTGTAATAAAAGATCGACCTTTTTTTTTTTTTTATAAGGCTTCCTGCATTTAATTTTTTAACTTTTCTGGAGAAGATTGTATCAATGCTTAATTTCATATGAACTAAATGCCCTAATATCTTTATTCCATATGTTCCCAACTTCTAAGTAACTTTGTGCACATTATGGCAAAATTATTTAATTCCTAAAAACTGTCTGAATTTTACCAACTTTCTTATCTTTAAGTTAATTATTTATTGCTGGCATACAATAAATTTACACTGCAAGAAAGAAAGAAACAAGAAATGCAGGGGCAGTCAGGCTGATTCTGAATTGGTTATTCCAATCAGTGGTGGTGCCTGGAGTTCAGCAGTTAATTCCTTTTTGACTGGGCTACTCTGCACATTTTATGACATGGTTAGGCATCTGCACTCAGCTTGCAGGCCAATTATTTTAGGCTTTCATATCTCTACAAAATCTGTGTTCTCATACTTTCTATCCTTCATGGTTCAATGCAATAGAGTTTGATGGTTCTTAGCTATTGCTTCTAATTAGACTCAGAGCTGGATGCTGTCCAGAAGAAATTAATTTCTTACATATGATTGAGGAATGGGACGTTTCCTGCATGTAGGAAGATGTATGCTTAACTTCCAATAAACTATTTTAATCAAAGTGATTATGAAAATACCCTAGAATGTATTTAGGTTACAATGGAAATGCATTTTCTAAGAGAAAAAAATTCTTATTAAAAAAAAAAAGAGTCAAATTCCAAAAATGAATATCATATTTAGATTCCAACAAGCACAATCACTTTAAGTAAATCCTCCATAAATGAGATTGCTTGTAGGGTCTTTTAAAAGGTAATTGGAGGCAGAAGGAAAAAAAGAATCTACTCCTCATATCCTTTCCTAAAAGTCATCCACAGTTTATTTTAGGGATAAGTAGTAAGAAAACTTTCCTTTCAAAACTCTTCTCTAGAAATACAATTAGAAAACAGATACAACTCTTACAGGTCTGCTATTTACCATAGAAGTTCTGATTAAATCTGAGTAAATCCACAGGGCAAAGAAGCCTCCTTTTCTAAATAGCATCAAGTAAATCCTGCAGACCCACCGAGAACCTGGTCAGCCTTGAGTAAAGCAACCAGCGTGTGCTGCTTATGGAGAGAGGGAGCAGCAGCTGCATATGTGCAGCTGTTCCTCAGGGCCAAACAGCTGCTTCCACTTCTATTTGCTGGTTGACATTTGCTTCCCCCTGTTTTTACTCTCCTCCTCTCTTACAAAACATTCTCCTTGCTGGAGAGGCCACAGGGGGACTGTCTGACCAAGGGCAGGTCTGTGCTGGGTGGAGAGGGGAGTGCTGGCTGGCAATGTGCACAGCTCCTTTGCTCATGCAGAGCTTTAATCACACAGAGCAGGCTGAAGCAGCCCAGCTTAAGCTCATAGGCTTGAGCTCAGTGTGGAGAATGTGAGATTTTGGAGACCAGCTCGTGGAGCAGCCCCCCGGAGCTGCTGGATCAGAACTTTTCTAGTGACCAGCAGCTCTCCTCCTCCTGTAACCTCCTGTCTGCAGTCTCATGGGCAATGCACATTCCTGGCGCTCTGCACTGGCTTTAACACCACATCTACATTTTCTTGGGGTGCTAGAGTACGAGTTTGCACACATTTTGTAAATATCTAAAGGTGCAACTCAACACCAAGTGATGTGAAAAAAGTCAACAGTAATGATTGTTGAGGTTCCCACAAACGGGACGGGACTGCTGGTGATGCCTCACGAGCTTTTATGTGGGCACCAGTCTCAGCTGCAGATACAGGAGATGGCACAAGCTCACATCTGCCACAAGCAGCCACAGGTCTCTTTGTTACAGAATATTTTAAGTTTTTCAGCCAATAACATATTGCTAAAACTTACAGACAATATTCTAAGCAATCACTAAAAGCACATGCTTCAAACAATGCATGCTTGTTTGCTTTCTATTAACAATACAAATACTTCATTATTAAGCTTAAAACCTCCTGCTATCTTGGGAAGCAGATCTTTCTGCAGCTTTAAGGTCTATCTTTGCCAAACCTAGAAACTCAACTATTTCACGCCCTTGCATTTTACATTATTGTATCTTCTTTACTTTCAGGCCTTGCAGCTGGAGCTAGCTCTTAGTTCTCTGCTTTTCCTTTCCTGAGACCTATTTTCACAGCTTCTGAAAATCATCTTACTTTTTCTGTTTCCCCCAGTTATCATCTTGAAAATCAAAATCAGGGAAGTCCAAGTACCTTCTCTCCTTAAATATAGTGGAATCACCCTGGGATCTTGCCTCGACCTGTCACACACTGGCATGTGGAAGAGATTTGCATCTATTTGTGAGTCACAGGCCACATTACCAAGAAGAAATGGTCACCCCAAGTGGACTGAGTAAAACCCAGCCCAGTAACAGGGTTAAACTGTACAACCCCACTGGTTCAGAGAGCAGTAGCATGTGGAGAGGGCCCACAGCCCACTCTGGGTCAGACAAAAGAGGCAACAGAAAGCAGAAGCCAGCAGGATTCCTGTGTGTCCACGAGAAGAAGAGAAAGAAGATAAAAGTGGAAGAAAACAAAGAACATCTGTGCTGTGAAAAACACCATGGAAAACCATGTATTCTGAATTTTTGGGGATGCTTTCTCAAAACAGTGCTTCCACCAATGGATTTGGGTGGTGGTGTGATGGTGGCCAATGGGATGGGGTGCACTGTGGGGTCAGAAGGGTATAAAAATACTGTGTATGGGCACAATAAAAAACCTTGGATGAAACTTCTTAAGAATGTAACAGGTGTCACTGTCCACCTCTACTACAACAGTAGCAAATGGTAACAAGAGCTATCAGCAGGCACTGTGGTCTCAGTGGACATAAATACTGCTAATGCTCCCTTGTTTAATGCCCTGGGGTGGGATGGCTGTGGGACACATCATCTGTCTCATCCTAACCCAGATTCTGAATTCTTCTTCCTAGCCAGGCATGTGCTGCCATGGCAAACATCACACCATCATTAATCTTACTCAGTGTCTTTGCTGCCTTTCTGCCCCACAGCCCCAGCAAGGGTAGGCAGCCAAATGTGTGTGTTTACCTCCTAATCCAGTTATTTTACCCCTTGTACAGTTTGAGGTTTTGGCAACACTTCATCTCACTCTCATTATCCAGGGCCTAATCCAAAGAATGTGGTTTGTGTAGAGCCTTGTGGCATTTCTTGCTCCTGATCTATGTGTAGAAATCCAATGTGCATGGTCACTTTCTCCTCAGATTGTCTCCAAAGGCTGCTTGAGTGTGACTTATCTTTCCTGAGACCTTGTGGGCTGTGATTAATCCTTACCCTTCCAAATTCCATTCTGTTATTTTCACAGTGTTTATACAATCCTGAACCACACTGTTTATGAGCTTACAGCTAGGCTTGAAAATTATTGAGTAAAATTTTTTCTCTTTAGGAATGACATTAACAAATAATCAATGTAGTCCATGTCTAAAGTCTGCAGTCAAAAGAGAAATCTGCTGCTAATCCAATGTCTGCCTATTGTGGAATACTTTTTGTGTTCCAGGGATTCAGGAATAACAGGCATTGGTATTCAGTTCCCAACTCCATCCCCTTTCCTCTTAGTATTTCTTTGCTATGAGGAGGAAACTGCATTTTTTTTTTAAATCAAGGACATTTGCAAAAATATTTAATTAATCTATTATCACCACATCTTGCCTGTGTAGGAAGTGATGTGCCCCAGTGTGTGGCCTCAGTGGGAGGAGTGCTAAAGCCAGTAAAGACAGGGGTGCTGCACCCAGAATGCACACCAGGGGAAAATGGGAGATGGAAGAGGGCAGCTGAGAAATATTTCCTGTTCTGAATTGGGTTTCACAAAGGTGAGCCAGCCCACAGTGCATGCCCATTTTCTCTTATTTTCATAAGCTTTTCTATTTTAACTGGGATATAAATTAATAAGTTTTGAACTTTCCCCTACTGTTTACATTATAAAAGGTGATTTCCCTCTACAATTAGAGAAAATTTGACATTGGAGGTGTCTGTGGAAAAAAAAATATCCTTTGTAGACTTTGATCCATTTCCAGATAGGGAGCATGACATCCCAGTATGTTCCATAAGCCAGGCTTTTCAGTGAGACCATATCTTTTATGACACATTAAAAACAATCCCTCTTTTCTGTCTAAAATCCCAGTGGCATCCCAAGCTGCAACCATCACAATGCATAAGCTAAGAAAATGCAGCATACATTTATTTTGATTCACTTAGAAAGTGTCCTGTGCCATTTTGATATAATGAATCATTTCCATTTAGGTTGAATCATTGCAGAACATTTTGTTAGCACTGACATTTTCCAGGAAGAAGCTTTTTTTTTTCTTTTAGCTAGACACAGTTCCCTAAGCAGCTCAACCCAATAACATTATCTTGTGCAGGTAAAGAACAGAACCATCTAGAATGACACACATAAGAAAACCATTACCACACCTTTTAAGTACAAGTAAATTCACACTTTGACCTTTCTTTTCACAGGTTGTATTTTTCTGGATGTTTTTAAATATATGGAAGGGAACAAAATGAAAAATGAAAAGGAGAGAAATACTAGTTTGACTTTGAACAAATAATTGTCCTTTTAATGAAATAATTATAAGCAAAAAGGCTTGACAAATTGTTCTTTGTAAACCACACAACACAAATTCAATAGAATTCAATTATACAGTGATGATGGATATATTAAAAAATTTTATTAAATTCTATCCTCATCAAAAAGACAGAATTCTTAATCAGATCACTACTGAAAGGGGAAGACTGCACAAAATGAAAGTTCTTAACTTCTTATGGCCTGGTTCTCAAAAATAAAGCCCTTCAGCAGAAAGCGTGCAAGTGAAATGATTTTTAATTATATTTTGCTTGAAATACTCAAAGCCATGTGGTTAAAATTAGTTTTACTAATTTTACTAGCACTTCACATATAAAGAAATTTAATATGACCATATATATATATATAGTTCTAAACATATCCTGGGAACATATAATTTTCAGACGCTCCAATAAAATCTGATAAACCTCAGCACTTTGGGGTTCTAAGCATCTTATTTAGGTTTCTTAAACATGCAGATGTTGTCCACTGTTCATCTGGGCACCTAATTATGAATATCTACCTTTCATCCTGGTATTTTTGGGGGTAGGTTCTGTCACTTTTACTAAGCCCCTTATTGCGTCCAGCAGCAAAAGATATTTTGCCTGCCAGCTTAAAGGTCATAACCCATCCAAAGTGAACAATCAACAGGCACAGTCACCTTCCATGGCATGAAATATGTCAGTGCTGCCCATCTGCACTGAGTGAGGACTCTTTTGACTTCAGTGCATGAGTGACTCTGGTGTGCAGCAGCTGTGAGAGGGACTGGGTCAGAACAGCCCCTTCAGAACCCGTGGCAAGGAAAAATCAAGTAATATCAGTGCCTGCATGAAGTTTGAGTTTCTTACTCAGCAGTGCCTCTCATGAGGGAATTGACATTGTAAATATAAAGATTAATGTTTGGGGCAAGCAGTAAGCACACAAAGGCCTATTAGTGCCAATAGTTCATGCCAGAGACATCTACATAAGTGACTCTGAAATTGGCCTTGGAATGTCCTCAAGTCAGGGCTCTGCTGCTCCACTGGTGGAGATTCCATCTCTTATTTCAGCCCTAAGAATCAGAAACCTTTTCTTACTAACACAAAATCCTTCATTGCACTGACACCCAGCTCCCATGGTGGACATGAGAAGCAGCGTTGTCATGACAAAATTGCAGGATAATCCTCAGGTCATTCAAGAATACATTCCAATATATTAATATTCTGGGAACTTGAATGAACTTACACCTTTTCCCACTGAATATTAAAAAAGTGTTTTCCTCCAAAACATAATAATTCTGGTGCAATAATGTTTAATTTATGTGTCAGAGCGCCTTAATCAAGATCTGCTGTCCAGATCTGAGTGCTTACCTGGTTTCATAGACTTTAATGAGAATTTTGAGGTTACAAGATATGAAATTGAAGCCTTTAGCTAGAGAACTAAGAAAGAAAACCTTCACAGATCAGGATGCTGAGATGCTCACATGTTAATAAAAATGAGAAGATAACAAATAATCAATGTATATTTCTCATTTCAATCTCAGGAAATTTGAATAATTGACCCTGTGACTAAACTCAGAGCTAACAAGGCCAGGAAGAGATCCCTCCCTTGAGTATCAGTTCCTGTGCGTGAGAGCAGAAAACAACTTTGTGACATTGGGCAAACTGCATGTCAGATAAAATCCCAAATACAGAACATCAAAATGCACACAATCCAAATAATGCTGTAATGTTCTTTAAAGGGTTCTCACATCCAACAGTGTCATGTAAATCCCATTTTGTCAAATTGAAAGTGGATTTTTGACTAAAAGGACTGTAGAAAACACTTTTTCATCTTCTTTTTTTTTTTTTTTTTCTTTTTTTTAAGAGCAAAGATTAACAATTAACCTCACTAACTGGGAAAAGCTGTTACTGCCTTTGTGCTGTTTGATTTCTGCATATGGACATTAACAGATACAGGGGGACTTAAGGTGTAACTCCTGTTGCAATTCTAGGAGTTAGGTGTGGCTGCTTTGTGATGGGACTATAGCCAGGAGGCTTTAAGTGCTTGAAATAGTTACATTTCTACCGGAAGAAAAGTTCTTCAACAGAAGCCCACCTCGAAGGGAAATTGTTCAGACCAGTTCCACTTCATGCTGCTAGTTAATATGAATTTTTCCTTTTTTCAAATAATGACCTGGTTTGTATTGTTTTTTTATGTGAATCTGTTTTAACGCAATGATGCAGGTCTGAACTAATGAATGAACAGAAATAAAATTAATATCTAGATCGAAACAGTACACTAATACACTTTATTATTATTTAGTGCTGAGCTGCATGTTATTGAGTAGTGCAGCTTAAGGTTTCTCCAAAAAGGCAGTGGACTGAAATGCAGAGTGCTGCATGCACTTATTAAAAGTGATCTGGAAAAATAAAGGATCCAAAAATCAGCAAAGAATAGTTGGGAAGGAATTTTACATTATTAGAGAATTACATTATTAGTATGTCTTTGTTCTTCCCAGGCCTGAAGTAAAACATTTTCCCAAGATAGCACAAGAAGAGTTCCCTGCTATGGACAAAGTCCAGGAGGAATGCAGGCACTGGAGAGGGAATCTGTTATCCTGCATGGCATTGAAATGCAGCAAAGGAAGTTTTTAAGCTGATATTTTCTATATTAACATACTAATTTATCTTTCTACAGTGACAGAAAATTGACCTGGCTGAGAGAGCTGTAGGCACTGAGGGAATTCTCAGGTAGTGACACTTCAATCCTCATAAGAATTTTTTCTCATTTCCTCTTGGGACGGGTCTAGAACAACTAAGAGATGAAACAATGCCACTTTCAAAATTATCCAGAACTACTCTTGAGCCTAAGTTTAACTATCTATATTTAGCAGCTGGACTATGAATTTGCTGAGCCAGGAAGAGGTAAGGTGCAAGAAATTGGATGCAATAATTCACAGCAAACAACACAGCTGAAGCATTTTCCTTTCATTACAAGGGATTTGCATCCTGTCTGCTGTCAGATGCTACATTTGAACTAAAAGACAGGAAATTAAATGTTCTAACATAAAAGATCAATCGATCATGCTCCAAATTTAATCTGCATCTGTCCGTGTGTCTTTCACATCTCTTTCATCCTACAGCCCTCTGTAGTGCCTCTGCATGAATGAAGGAATAATGCTGCTGCTTCGTAAGCTCATTTACTTTCCACTGATTTAGACAGATTTTTCTTATGAGGATAAAAAGTATTTATATTTCCAAACTATACAGCATGGTAAAATTGGTGGTGCAACATTGTTTTATACAATTATTAATTAAATACCTTAATTTTAATAGATATTTTCTTGAAATAGATAATAAAAGTTTACAGCAGAAAAATAAAATTCCGTGGGATGGATCAGAATCTTAAAGCAAATCTTTTTGTTTTGCTAAGGAATGCTTAGGAGTAAATAGTTTTTTATGCAGAATTTATATGAAAATGAACATTTAATAAGGATTACAGCTTGCTGAAAAATTATAAGTGGCAATCAACTCCCTTCTGTCTGACCATATATCAACTGAAGTCTTAGTTATGGTCTATGGAGTAAAAAAAAATATGCAAAACCTAAATCATTGAAACCATATTCTTCCATAATATTCCTAAACCAATGAGCTTATTTTAAACCAGAGTAAAAACCTTCACAATCTCCCAACTTGGTTTCAGACTTCCCCCTTTTGTACTGGTGAATAAGATTTGTTCAGCTGCCAGAGTAGGAGCTGTACAGAGGAAGCACAGGCTGACTGTCCCAAAACCTGTACAGCAGCCACAGCATCCAACAGCATTTCCTGGCTTATCTTGAAAGATGCCAAATCTGTGCAAACAGCAGAGCTTGAAAAGCAATCTTCCAGCACTAGAGACCTAAATTTCCTAGTTCAAACCACATCCTTTCCCACCAAGGTGCACTGCTTGCATTTTTCTCTACTGAACCTCATGTATCATTACCCTACTTATTATCCCACCCTACAAGAAAAATTCTTTGTTTCCCAAGAGCCCTGCTGCAGCCATGTTAGATGAGGAATTTATTCATTTTTTCCTGTATGTAAGTGTATGTTTCCTTATTCACTCATTCTTAATTTGCTCCTCTGGACTCTGTTCACCTGGATGTCACACTTTCAGTTCATGCTTATAAATAAAAGGACATTTCCTTACATAACTTTAATATTTAGTAGCATGAAGTCCCTTCATATTTAGGAGGTAATGGTTCTCTTCAGCCTTCATTTTCTTTTCTCAGTGAAATAAGATTGATTCTTTATTTACAATGCATTTTTTCACCGAGGTATTTGGCTTAATTATAGATTCCCCTCCTTAACTCTATACAAATTTCCCTGCTACTAAGGGATTGGAAAATAATCTGATTTTCAATGGTTTTTTTATTCCATAATATTTTAAAATATCAATTCTCTTTTTTATAGTGCAACATATCTATTATTTTCATAACTATTTCCACCCCTCCCTCCTTCTTTAAAGAGCCTTTCAATAAATTCTGACATTGAGGTATGAAGAGAGGAATGAACCAATTGCCAATAAGGAATGCATTTTACCAATTAACAAACTGACTATATTTTCAGGACTCAGGGTAATTTTCTTCCACAATGCAGCATTTGGAACACACAGTCCTCATCAATGCAGAATACACAACAGGAAGCAATAAATGGCCCCATAGCTGCTTGGGCACTGAAATGCAGCTGAGTGATTTGATAAAATCAATAGTAATTTACTGCAACTGTGTGTCAGTGCTATGGACATTGTTCTTTTTGCATGGGAGAGAAAAGGGAGGACACATCCTAAGGAGAAAAAAAAAAGAGATAAAATCAGCATTTGATTCCTTGAAGAGATTTCACAAGATATCCTGGAATTTTTATTGCAGTGTTCGTGAGTTTGTCATTATTGATGTCCTATCAAGAAAAGTCTTAGTTATGGTCAATGGAGTAAAAAAAATATGCAAAACCTAAATCATTGAAACCATATTCTTCCATAATATTCCTAAACCAATGAGCTTATTTTAAACCAGAGTAAAAACCTTCACAATCTCCCAGCATGTTTTCTGTGAGAAGGGGCTGTGCACGCAGCCCCACTGACCCTCGTGGGTGATAAGTATAGGGCTAAAAATGTTTCTAATCAAGGGAGAGGGTTTAGGTAGGCCTTGGGAAAATATTGCTCATATAGAAGAACCACCTGTATACTGTGATAGATGGGTGAGTGTTAGCTGCAGCTGTGTAACCCTTTAATGACTAGGATAAATGATTTCACTGTGATGCCATTATTAACAATAAAAAGAATCATGAGAAATGAGGTTCAGGTGGTTTTAACCATAATCAGAAGAATCCATTCTTGGGGAAATCAATGTACACAATAAAAAAATGTAAGTTTAATAATTAACATACAGTTATATAACATTAAGTTATAAAAAGTGATCATCCCAAATCCTTGTCGGAGTCAGATTTAGCTTTTGTACACCCCTGACACCCAGAGCTCTTCTATAAAAGCACCTGCAGATAATAATTCTGTGATTATGTGTTTCTGAATGCTAACAGGGGCACATGCATTCCTCCAGTGTGGCTGGAATCACTGGGCTCTGGCTCTGGTCAGCTCTGGCTGTAGGGCTGGGCATGTTTTGGTTACTGATATGTTAATGTGGTTTCCCTGTGCAGCACAGTGGGAAACTCCTGCAGCCAAACATCCAAAGCAGCTGAATTTCAGTGCCTTATTTGGCTCACCAGGAGATTGAGGCAGTTACTGCAGATTCAAGCTAAGCACAAAGCAGCAGGATGTCAGTCAAGAAATATGAATATAACAACTGTACAGAGTGTCTGTTGGCTCCCCAAACCCCAACACCTGGACTACAGCTTGAGTGCTGTTGAGAAAAATCACACTAGTCTGAAACTGGGTGATACTGAGGCTAAAATCCCAGAAAAAGGTCAGAAAGAAGGACACAAGGCAGCTTCCCATCCTATAGTGTCCTTGGAGAGATGCTGATTTCTCTGCCCTAGATGGCCCTTACAAGTTTACTGCTTAATACAATTCTTATGGGGAATGTTGCAGGAAATAGAGCCCCCTAAAAACTAGGTGTAAACCTCAGCGAGGCTTTTTGCTGTCTCTAGTGCTGCTATCTGCCTCCATTTCCAAATGAGGCTGTCACAGGCAGCATGACACTCTAGGATCTTTCCAAGCTTACTTAGCATCCTGAAATCAGCTGCCTGGCAGCTAAAGGACTACTTGTTTCCCTTTGTTTGCAAATTGACAGCTATTGGGAGACTGCCATTTTACTACTGAGAGGTTAGAAAAAGGTGCAGCTATGCTGGGTGGTTTTTTTCTTCCAGGACATCTAGGATAATGAAGTAGCTAAGAACAAAAAAAGTAATTCTCAAATCTGTGTTTAGATTACAAATAAAAAAGTCCTAAATCACTTTTTCTTTTCCTTCTTCTGTAGTTAGGTAGATTTGTTTCTAATTTTGCAAATCAATAAACCATATTTTTTGAATAATTAAATCACATTATTTACTCTAATATTATTAAATACTACAAGTCATATCACACATAAAACAGAGTGTAAATCCTATTAGTCTTCCAGAAGAAGAGAAAGTTCAGAGAGGCTGTTATCTGCAGGTGAGATAAATGGGAAGGAAGAGTGTTTGTGATCCACTGGCCTGTGGAGAGCTCCAGCCTTCTCCCCAGCACGAGGCTGCGTTCAGCTGAGTCAGGGGAATGGCTCAGGCTGATGCTCCTCAGCTGTTGCAGTGTACAACCAGCAGGGCTCTTTTAAGCAGCTTTGCTTGACAGCTGAATGTCAGGTTTGACTTCCTTTACACTGCAGCAAAGGGTGCTGGTGCTGCTTTGCTGGCCAGGATGTAATGGAGGGCAGCCACAAATCACTGATAAGAAAAACTGCCACAGCCATTTCCTCAGCCTCCAGCAGAGCAGATCCTCCACTGAGCTTCACTTGTCAGCTGGGCAGGCACACGTTTGCATCCCTTCACTTATCCACTGGCAAAAGAGATTTTTCTTATCTCCCCAGCTGAAGGGGCAAGGCAAGGACTGAATCTCCAATATTTTGCTTCCACGGCTGATGGGTTCATCATGCTTCCTCAGAGTTCAAGCTATTTGTGCATCACCAAAAGAGAAGAACAATAAACAGTTCAAAATCTGCCACCGTGTTTCCAAACTATTAACTGAGCAGTTATTTGAACCCACTTGAGCCACTTACAAAATAAAACTCTCTCCTCGCTGTGGTACCCAAGCAGAATAAAAGCAATTTAAACTTTCTAGTAGGAACAAAGGGTTAATGAAGAAATGCAGTGTGGAAAGTACTGTAAGCCTACAAGTACATACCTCCCCTGTCTGCCATGGGTAAATGATGCCTAATTATTCCTTTGCTGTTTTCCAGAGCGCTTCTCTTTCATTTATCATTTTTGAGCTGCCAAAAGCAAGGACTCAAGCTGTGAACCTCTTGTCTTTCTGCTTGGGCTGCCAGAACAGGGCATTAGGTGCCTCTTGGCAGTTGCCTCAGTTCCTGTTGTTACAGGATGAGAAAAAACATCAATACCCCTTCCCACCTACACAATAAACCTCTCCCACTGCTTACTCCCTTCCTCCTTCATTATCATTGCTAATGACACATCTCCATCCTCCCATCCAGCTTTGCCTGGAATACTAAATTAAAATTGCTTGATGTTGGATTATCCAACCAAAGGCTTGAATCATATTAAACACAAAGACACTGAACAGGTGCTGGAGCTGACCACAGAAGGAGAAAGCCAAGGGAGCTGGGGTATGCATGGGGCACACACTCACACCCTGAGCAGGATGATTATCCCAGGGAGGAACCCACAGAGTGGCCCAAGGGGTGAAACTCTCTCCAGAACACCAGAGAAATGAAAAGGAATTACTGCCTAAAGGGATCTAGAATTTATTTTGGGAAGAAAACAGTTTTCAGTGGAGAAGAGAGAAACAGGAGATTATACAAAATTTCCTATGGAATGCTTTGAGTAAGGGGCACAGAAGAATGGAAGAAACTAAGCCAGAATGGATACATTTATAGCAAAAAGTGAAATATCCTTAAATAAAAGTTATACTCATGAGTAAGAGTTAGAAACGTGGCTATAGCACCCCATTACTATATTCAAGTTTCATAAAAGATGAATTCTCTGGCTGTGAAGCTCTGCAGCAAGGATAATTGTCTAGAACTTCATGTGGCTGCAACAGCCACATGTCCACCACCTGAATTAATTATGCTCTTAAATGGCACATTTTTTTGGGATACTTGATCCACAGTAAAGTGAGAAATTCAAGAAGTGAAGGTTAAGAAGTGCACTGCTGTGTAGAAACCAGAGGTAGAAATTCAGATAGGGCTGAAATGGAATTATTTTAAGATGCTTTCACATTCCTCTCCAAATACTTAAGAATGAGTGGGAGGAAGGAAATTGAATATTACCTGTTTTTCTAGAAAGGCTGAAATCTGAGAAACCCCTACATGAAGAATGAGGAGTTTCTAAGTGGATTTTGGACATTATTAATTTTGCAGAGGTCAGGGAGTCCCTTCTTTTTTGAATTAAGATTTCATTTTAAGAGAAATCTGCAGTGGCAGCTGATCTGGCAATTACCTTCCTGATTACCTATAAGAATATCTAAGTGATGTGTTTCTATTTCCCATGATTGCTCCAAAGTGTAGGACAAGCTTGTTTCAAGGAGAGAAAATTTCATCCTTTCCTGATAAGAGATGTAAAGAGAGAAAGATTTGAAATGGAATGAAAAACATGAAACATGAAACTGGTTAGGGAAATATGCTTGAAGACAGCCCCAAGGGACTGAGAGTGAGCTCCTTTGAATAAATCATCAGCACTATAAAGCCTGCTTCCTATAGGAAAATGACTTTTAGGATGAGTTGTAAAATGAAAAGATTGAGTGGTACTCAATCAGTAACCTCCCCTAACTAGCATTTAGCTAAAGTCAACGTCTTGAATATCACTTTATACATGTATTTCCAGAAGTTTTTAATCACTTCCATGCTTGATGGAAAAGAGCAGAATGGTGATCTCTGTACAGTGAGCTGCTGCCAGAAATGGTAGCTAGAAGGCTGCATTAACAGAAACCACTGTTCCTTGATGACCATCTATTCTTCCTTCCCCTCAGGACTGTGGAAGAGGTATTTTAGATTCACAGATGTGGAAGCTAAAGCAGCAATTACCATCATCTACTCCAACTTCATGCCTCCCACAGGCCAAAGAACATCACCCAGGAGTTCTTACTTTGTGCTCATAATTGTTGAGCTATAATGTCTTTTAGAATGCTATCTACTTTTGATTTAAAGACTTCAAATCATCATGAGTCATCCAAAGAAACTAAATTAAAAGTTGGGCTTTATAATGTTCTTTAATATATTTTTCATTCAGTCCATTTGTGGGCATGAGTGCTATTAGCTTGAGGTACAAGTGTAGCCAGTTAGAGCAGTGACAGAGGATTTATGTTCAAAGAAGTCACTCAAAACATTTGACAACTTCATGGGCACTCAGTGGAAAGAATGCCCTCTGGTAGTACATGAGCACATCTCTTTAAATCAGAAAACAATTTTTTGCTGAACTATGACTGACATTTTTTTGAAAATTGGTTCTATACATCTTGCTTACATGTTTTAACTATGGATATAAACTGGGAAGGTATTGTTTTATTCCTGTTAGAATTTATGGAAATGTATTCTGGAAATATTTCTGGTAGCTTTTGAGAGCTCTGCCTCAGATTTTCTCTGGAAACATTACAAATACTCGCATTATTTTTCCTGTCTCTTGGAGAGGTATCATGAGATTTACCATGCAGAGATAAGAATATACTTATTTTCCAGTGGCTGCTGAATAATCCACTACTTTAATTAGGGATATTGGCAGTGTAATAATACAATGTACCACTTTCAATGTGGAAGCTTCATATTCACTTGTCCTCACTAATGTATACTCTATTAAAAACACTGGATTAACTAAATAAATCTAAATGTTAATTTTTAAAGTTGAACAGCCATTAAAGAACAGCCTATAACCACAGCTTGTTTCCTTATATATTCAGCATTTCAATCTGTCTGCACTTTGAAAAAGTCCATACCTGAGCTCCTACTGAAACCTTGTAAACATTTCTCATCTGTCAGACAGCTTTGATCATCTAGAAAAAAAAAATTACACCAATGCCATTAATATGAGTTTATTCTCGACAAGAAGCTTTTAATAAGCATATCTTATTTAAAAAGCAGCTTCATTGATCACTGTCATCATGGGGAAAAAAAGCGCTAAATCATAAAATTGTAATTTTCTTTTAAGTTATTAAGAATAAGCTCTACTGCAAAGAATACCCATTATAACTTTACTTCTTATTTAAAATGAACCCTGTTTTTACTTCTTTTCAATGATAAATAATATACTCCTCTATGGACATTCATATTTAAATCTCTTAAAATTATTTTTGAACTTTATCTCCCTTTTCTGCCAATAATCTCAAGAGTCAACACTTTCATAATCCTGGTGCTGAGAAAATTTGTAAGAAGCTCAAAAAGCAGTGCTTGATCTGTAAGTCCATTAGTGTATGCACAAATGCATGCTTGTACACACAGGGAGCTGCTTCAAACCATCTCTTTCCAACACAGCCCCAGCAATTCACCAAATCATGCAACAGAAAGGAGCAGAAGCACAACGAGTTCAAGCTGCAAGACTTAAAAAACTTGTATATACTTAAAGTTAAGCACAAGCCAAAGTGTTTTTCTTGAAAAAGCCCTTTAATGAAAAGAAAAAGTAAGTGGGAATAATATTTTTATATCCTGAAGTGCACTGACATGAACGTCAACGTAGGATTCATGCTGACTTTAGCAGGCCTTACAGTAGGCCCATGCTTTTCATCTTGAAATCTCAAGTAACATCTAAACAGATCTTTAACACAGCCTACTTAGGGTGATAATCAAAAGAATAAGCCCAGTGATTGCTCAGAAGTGACAACCAGGTAAATGAAAGGATCCAGATGTCCCTGGGAGAGTTTCCAGATTTCTATTTGCCATAAACCTCTCGCAGCAGGACTGGAGCAGCCCTGGGATCACATGAGGCATCCAGGTTTTAGTCCCCATGAAGGAAAAACCATGGGCTGAAGGCTGGGTGAATGCTGTAGGTGGCCCTGGTGCATAATGCTTCCTCCCACTCTCTCATGAGAGCTCACACAATAAAAAATGCTCTCGGCTGCCAGACATTAACCATGTGCTGCACCTGCTGTGATTCATCAGCTGCAATCTCAAATGTGAAAGATGTACTTCAAATGTGAGGCTATTGATTCTCTCCCTCCCTCCCAAGAGATGCTCTCAACTCACTGATACTCATAAATAATAAAGAAACTTCAGATATGCTGCAGTCCAAAAGTGGATACCTTGCAGATGAAAGCGAAAATATAAAACACACGGGGGGAAAAAAAATCCCAAAACCCCGAACTCTTTATTTAAATATTTGTAATGTGCTTTATTTTGTCAGGCTCTTAGGAAAGAGGGTGATTTGCATTTGTAGCTATGCTGAGGTCCTCTCCTCGGTCAGATAAGTAGATGTCCATCTCAAGAATACATTGCAGTAGGCACAACTGTTCCTTAGATCAGAGGCTGTGAGATGAAAACCTGGCATCCAGATGTCCAGGTTAGCAGACACTGACAGAATAACATGGTTGTTTTGCCTCTTTTAAACTAATAAATCATTAAACACACATCTTACAAACTTAATCAGTTCTGCACACATCTGATTGTGCAAATTTATGGTTTCATTCTGTTTATACTGAAAAAAAATTGTTAGATATTCCATGTAACAGACTGAGAGGCCTAATTAAACTATCATCATTTGCTCCTTGCAGTCAAGAATTAGATTTTAATTATTAAATTAACGGTATATATCTCAAAAGCCAAGTTGAGATTGCCAACCTGCATTTTACCATGTCTTTCTTCCAGACAGAGAGAAACAGATAAAATAAAGTTTGAGCAAGATTCTTATTCCAAGAAGCTTTTGCACCAGCTCTGTTCCATTCTGTTTAGCAGTGGTAATCCTCATGTGGCCCTTTGTGAATGCTAGAATCAGGCCATTTGTTTAAAAGCATTGCTTTGTAATTAGGTAGTCACACACATGTAGCTAAAAACAAGACCATAATACCCTAGTCTGAAACGTATAATTGAATCTAGGACTGGGTCATGTATTCAAAAGCTACCTTTTGTCTTTTACACAAGTATTTTTAGACTTTTTTTGGTATGCAAATATACAGATGTGCCTATACTCTTGTACTTTGCTGAATGTGTTATGCCAGATTAAACAGTGCTGAATCTTTTTAATTATAATGCTTAGAAGAAAATTGTAAAGCATGTTGCCACACAGTTAATATGTGGGTTTAAAGGTTGTATTTGCACTGATGGGAGGAATTGGCTAGGCTATCAAGATCCATATTTTATTTTGAGGCTGATGCAAATCCTGAGCTGACCTGACAGATTGTTGGCAAGTTTGTGAGAGTGACAGGAGCAGCACAGTGCTCAGCACCTGAACTCCTCCACTCACCCAGGCTTCAGCCTCCTCCCTAAGGCTGCAAACCTAAAGGCACTTGAAAGACAAACTTGGGATTCGTTTTCTTTTAGCTTGGCCCTGAATCATTTGCGTAGTAATACAGGCACTGGGGTTTCTACTCAATGTTATTTTCATATATAAAATGCTTCCAAAAATCATCTGAATTGACAGATAATGGAGGCTTCAGGAATGAACATAATACAATGAAAGAAACTATTTAAAAGAGATTTCTTTATTTTTGCCGTTTGTACTAGTTTCTTTTAGAATATCAATGAAGTTTTTAGATGTTTTCATTCCTTTTCCTTGACAAGCCAGTGAATAGATATTACAGTCAGAGTTTTATAAATCCAAAATATTTCTAGTGTCTTTATAGTGGCTTCAGATCAATTTTCACTATTTTGTAAGCATAGAATTCCATGAGTTTCAGTGGAAATTGCACATGAGAAAAAGTGAAAATTAGATCAGGATGAGACCTTGGCGTTTTTAAAGAAGAGGCTTCTTAAGAGCAGTTCTTTTAAGAGAAATACCAAACCCCACTCAGTTCTAACCTTTTGTTTCCAAAACCTTCTGAGGTGAGTCTCCTGTTTCCCCCAGGGTCTGCCTCCATCTGTATCCTCCCTTTTATTTAATAATAATATTAAATAAAAGGGAGGATAATTTTTATATTAAAATAATTTATTTATTTATAAATATTTCTGTATTTTATGCATCATTTTATCTGCTTTGCCAAATAAGATTTCTTACTGCTGTTAATTCATTCCTTCTTGACATGTACTAGCTGAAAGTAGACTCCCTCTTTCTTTCCACCTCATTGACTCTCTAACCCATTCCTAAACATCCTTGCCTTCTCCCCTGTCTACAGTTCTTATTTCTCTTTGTTCCACTAATATTATTTTTTTAACTCTATCAATTTACTCTTTATAGCCACTCTGTGGAGCACTCCAGGACACAATTATATAAAAATAAATAATGTAATAAATATAGGCATGCCTTCCACTGCCTGGATGTGAGACATTTTTAAATCAGCTGGAGCTGTCCCTAAATGATGATTTTGGGCCCACACACACAAACAAATCCTCCTGCTTTTACTCAGTCTCCATGGGACAGGTTTATTTTGCATTGTAGCTATGGCTCCCTTTCTCTGAGCATTTTGGTACTTGTAAAATCAGCCACTGAACATGAATGCATACAAGGTCTTGGCTAATTTTAGTAAAATATTTTCTTATTGGCTATCATTTCAGGCTGACGTTTCTTTAGCATGAATTTTTGAATCCAGCTCTTTATTTTCAATTTAAATTAGGTATTTGGTCATAATACTGTTTCTGGGAAATGTGCCTCTGTGTTAAAGTTTAATGACTTTAGGCTGGGGAAGAGCGGGATGAATTGACTGGAGTTCTAATGAGCATTTCCTCAGTAATGTAAGTGCCAAAAAGCAAATCCAAGGTCATAAAGAATGCTGGTTCCCCTCTGCTTGAGGTAATATGAATATGTGTTAATTATCAAAATGTATTTGCAGATGGAATTGTTTTGGAATAAGAGGAAAATATTATGAATCCATGTGCACCCTATTCTCTTTTATAACGTGACTCCTTTAAATCAAAACTTGTTGGGAGCTTATGTGGGTGTGTGGGTTTCAAAAGATCTCTTTATGTCACTGAAAGGTTGCCAACTGTTCTGTTAGGCTGGGAAAGGAGAGGCACTGTGACACCTCTTCCAAAGAAAACGTGTTTAATCGATCTGGGCCACTGGCTGGGTTCTGATCTTCCCAGGGTGCGAGACTCAGCTCAAAACATATTCACATTAAAGAGCTGCTAGTTTATGGTGGCTGCTATCTGCTGCCACAAAAATTAAATATCTTTGGTTTGGATTACTTGCAGTCAAATCATGTAGCAGCCTGGCTGGCTGGCAAATGTTTTTCCACACCCGTTACACACCTACAGCAAGAGAAATAGTGAAGGTGCCAAGGCAAGTAGTGAAGATCTTTTTCAGTGACACCGAAGTTACACATTCACAGTTATTATCAGCTCTTTTTCCTCAAGGAGAAGGCTGAGTCTTTCACTTAGGGATTAAACAAGGCTTTATTTAAAACCAGTGAAAAGTAAATATCCAACCCCTGCTTTACTGTTTCCAGAAGATTTGAGCAGCAGACTGTAAATGACACTAAATGACATCTTAAGGGGGCAGAACAGTTATTAAATACATGCCAGAGAAGGGAAGTTTCTTCTGTTTCAGTGAAAAATTTGAAGGAGTTTATTTACTCAATCAAACAGCATTATTAGAAAAACAGCCAAGGGAAATGAAATACAAGTCCTATTAAAAATTACTTTTCATGGAAATGTACATCAGAAACGAGCTTACTTTGTGCTCAGTGAAGGAGTTATTTTTTGTCAGCTGAGAAGCACTTGTTTATGGCAGCAATAAACTGCCATCCCAGACTGCTTACCAAAAGGGACAAAAATCAGCTCCAGGAAGGACAATAAGAGGAACTAATTTACACTCTTCCTCTAAGCTAAAAGTAGCAAGGAAGGAGCTGGGGCTGAGTCACAGCTCCTTTTCTGGGCTGTGGAGGTAGGCCAGCCCTCACAGGAGCAGGGCAGTGCTCTGATGGCTGGCTGCAGACAGCAGCATCCTGCCTGCTCCCCAGGAGCTGCTGAGCCCAGCACCCTCCCTGTGAAAAGAAATATTGCCAAAACAATATAATAAGCAAGCTTGTCAGCTTAATCAGCGTCATTTGAAAGTTTCCTTTAGTGGTTTTTTTTTTTTTTAAAGTGCTGGTCATTTAAATTAGAACTGTTAAGATAAGATTTTATAAGAAAGAGTGTGCAAACAATGATGTCTTGATTGGGTGTTCTGCAGAATGCACACAAGGGCACATGAGGCTCTTTTTCTGCTCTTCCCAGACATACAAGATATGGTAATTTATAAATAAAGCCTTATTATAGTTTGAAGGCCCAGGAAAGAGATTAGCCATCAAGAAATTAAGCAATTTTACTTTCTGAAGCCTGTAATTTGGGGGTGAACAGAAGATTCTTTTTAGAAGGATTAAAAGAGTAACAAAAAAGATGTCTCTAAGCATCTCCTAGATATTGCTCTCTGTGGTAGCTTTAGCTGTCAATGCTGGTATTTGCTTGGAAGCAAATTATAGTCATATTAATTAAGTCAAACTTCAAAGTACCACAACCATTTTAGTGCTGTGGTGCTCATAAGAATTTTAATAGAGGGACTGAGCATTTTTTAAATAGAATAAAATATAAAGGAACCTGGAGGCTTCACACATGGATGCAGTCCTCAGCTACATTTCCTGCTATTTCCCCCTAGTCCCACCACTGCCCTCTCTTCAGTCTCTTCACTGATATTAACCAAGTGCACACAGGTTTTATGACCTAAGGTGAAAAAAACAAGAAGTTTTCTGTATAAATGCTTTTTTCAGGAACAAAGAGCACTGTTTGGCACAATACAGCTCAGGAAGGTGGGTGTCTTCTTTTTTAGCTCCTGTTTATGTGATCAACACAGTAAGGAGGCAATAAAAAGGGAGCAGTAAGGTATGTGGAAAGAGGAGGATAAAAATTAAAAATACAATTTGGGATAAGCCTGTGCTTATCTTTAAATTACAACTGTTCATTGAATATATTAGAAAAATATGAGGTGAAGAGTGTCTATTTTGTCAGGAAATTTTACTCAGCCTTCTTCCTAATGAATTCATGTGGGCTTTTTATGTTATTCTGAGTCTTGGCTCAGATGGAGAGACAAGGTTCATTTTTATTTAATACTAGGACTTCCTTATCTGTTAAAAAAAAAGGCTAAAAATCAGATTTAAATGTAGCTGTTCAAATTCACTGCTGTTTTCCTGGGTTTTGGGAGGCAACTAATGCTTACACAATGTCCACAGTGCTTACAGCAATCTTAATAATTTTATTTTCTTCTATTTTTCATATACACAGCACTCACTAAAGTATTTTGCTACAGCCTTCTAGGTATCACAATAAAAAGCTGAATTACCATTGCTAATTCTGTAGGATTGATGTAATAGAGGAGGATGTGGATATATTCTCTGATGTTGATACATCTGCCAATCACTTCAGCTATTTTCTGCAGCCCATTAAACTCTTACAACAACAGGGAAAGGGGGATTTAAAATGGTTACCTCCCAAATATCTCATCTGGTCAGGTTCAGAATTTAGTTTCTACCATGTAACTCCATTTTAAATCTGCATTTTTTTCTAGGTGTTAACAACTTCAAGTGCAAGATTGTCAAAGTAAAAAAAACAACTTTCTGGTTTTAATAAATTGCACTGAGCAATAAATTTCTGTAGCACCTGTATAGCATATTTGTCTGGAGAGGGATTTCCACAGACAGAATTTACAGTCCCTTTGCAGGTGTATTTAATACCTGGAACTTGAAGAAAAAAAAAAAAAAAGGGCAGTGATTTTGATGAGGTATCAAACAACTGAAATTATGGAAATGTAATTCTCCTACTTTTCTTTAATGTCAGAAGATAGAATTTGGCAGCAAAAAAAAATCAAAATAAAAAAACCCCAAAACAAACAACCTCTCAACCAACAAATAAAGATCCTATGACCTTAAATTTGAACACTAGTAACACAATTAGAAATATGAAAACAATATGTAATTCTCTTCCTGAAGCAAACCAAATGAAAGTATTCTGCCATTAACAGTTATTAGTTGTCCTTGTGTATTTAACACTTTGTAGAGAGACCATGAAGTCAGGGCTGGCATAGCAAAAAAAAAATGGAGAGAAATGACTGGAAAAAAATTCTAGACCACAGTATGAAGACTCTTTCCCTTTAATATTGCAATAATTAAATGCAATAATTAAATTAACCAACAATTTTTAGGTCACTGACAGTGTGAATGAGAACAAAAGCTTCACACACAGTTTGGGTAGGAAGTGATCTCTGGTGATCATCTGGCCTGACCACTCAAAACAAAGGAACCTGAAGTTTGATTCATGTTGAGAAGAAGTGAGGCTGTAAATGATCCTGAACCAGTGGCGTTTGATGTCACCTGGGATGGGAGTGCACAGCCTCTCTAAGAGATGGTGAAATGGAGAACATCATGGTTTTGAAAATTCAGAATTTTAGAAGGCTTAAACAGGTGGTGGGTGAAATAAGGCGCTTAAGCAGGAACAGTATGCAGCAAATTGCACAGGAACACAGCTAGGAACAACTATTCAGATAAGGAGCATAAGATAAGAAATCACTAAAGCAAGACCTAGGTATTGTTAGAAATGTGCAAAGCCTGAACCCGTGGCTCCAAGAGCAGCCAGGCCCTGTGGATGCCATGCAGCAGGACAGACTGACCTGCAGTGAGGCCAAAGCTCCCCTGTGGCTGCCCAGGAGCTGAGGAAGAGATCCGGCCTTCATCCCCAGAGCCGAGCGCCGGGAGCTGCGGCCGCTGCTTGCACCCGGAGCGAGAGCGGGGCTGGGCAGGGAGGGCTGGGGCTTGGGCTCAGTGGGGATTCACCCCTGGAGCCTGTCCTGAGCAGGCACCTGGGGTTTGGAGGGGATATCCCCCATGGGTGCCAGCTGGCAATGAAACATCTCTGCCATTTCGGTGCTCAAGCTTCTGACTTTTGAAACCAGTGGATTTCACTCTTGCATGAGCTGCCCACGCTGCAGCCTGGGGCTGCTGTCTCCTGTCCTCTCTCTGTGTGTCTCCGGCTCCAGCTCCTCTGCCGCCACTCCTCAGGCAGATGGAGTCAGACTTTGGACTGAACAAGCCCAGATGTTCCAGGCTGTCCTTGTTCAGTATCTGCTGCCTTGGCCCTTGCTGGCCTCGTCCCATTTGGTCACCAATTCCTTGGGCTGGGAAGATCCAGTCCACATCAGATCTCCCAAGTGCTGAAGAGAAGAAGAGGAGAATCAGCCCTTGCTTCACTCTCCTTGCTGCATTCTCATAAATAGAGCCAGAATGCAGTTAACCTTCATGCCACAGAGGCATGCTGCTGATAATGTCAGGATTATATTGGAGGATATGCAGTAAAATGAAAATTTAATTTTACCATTATCCACAGTATTGTTATCCACAGGATCTGGAATTTAGGCCAGCTCGCTACCCAAGGACAAATTTTCAAGCTGGTGATGTACATGGAAGGAAAATATTAGTATTGTTTGTTCAATGTAGGAATGGCAACAAAGAAAATTCAAATTTCATAACTCCAGACCATCTTCCTACAATAATAGAAACTACAATCACTCTTCTAGACCCAGAGGGCTAATCTGGACTGATTTGGGACATCATGTGGGATACTGAGCTCCCTCTACTCCTACAGACTGAAAATCTGACAGAATAAAAATATTGGAAGATTTGCCTTTGATCACCAAATTTGAGTTTTTAGTCCCAGAAGGAATACTTTGCATTTCTCATTTTGTCTTCTTTGAGCTTCTTAGAGGGTGTTTTCCTTCAAATTCCTTGTTTGGGAAGTCATGATATTTAGAAACACTTCTGATTGCTTCTAGAATTTAAGACAAAAGATATGGTTTGGAGAGGAGTTTGTTGTTGGTGTTTGGTTTTTTTTGCAAGCAAGAGAAGTAATTCAGACCAGTTTTAATAGCTGCTTTTTTCCTATCTGCTTACAATATGTTCATCTATTACACAGGCTTTGATCACGAATGTGCCAGGTGTACAGTGGAGTAGTTAGATGAAGCACACACTGGGGGAATGGCAGAATCAATGTGCTTAATCTGTTCTTAATCCTCTCTTGAGCGTAGGAGACCTGAATGTGCTGCAATTCCACACTCAGACACAGGGGCTGATGTGATTTCTGCAGCTCTGGTTATACAGCCAGGCCTTCATTCAGAGACACTCAGAAGCCATCAGAAGGGAAGGGGGAGAGGCAAAGGAGAAATCGTGGTAATTATTTTTACTGTCTGAAATTCAAGAGAGGCATCTATTAGCAATATAATATATGGAGCAGTCAGGAAAGAAACAAGATGTCAGCGTTTTTATGTTTCTGCTAAAAATGTGCCTGAGACTTTCTCGTCTGCAGCAGCCAAAGACTTAAATCAATGCCTGATATGTTTAGGATCCTTTTGGAGTGGCAGCCAGAGGCAGGTGACCAAAAGTGCCTAACCTGAAACCCCTGTAGGTGCTGCTCCCCTCTTGTTCCAGGCACTCAGAATAGTGTCCTACTGCTCCCCTGCTTGGATGACATCCCTGTGAGCCTCTCCCCTGCTGCCACAGTGCAGGTGCAGACAGGATGGACAGTGCACATCCCAGGCCATCATGGAGCTGAGAACTCGAGGACTCCCTTTCAACAAGGCAGGTATTTTATTTTAATTCACTGTTTCTCTGTGACTGCTTTTTCATTCCAGTGCTAAGTAAAAATAAAGCATTTAAGCAATTCTTAAGCCATAAATGCTCCAAAAACTTGTCCAAAAGCCCCACATATTCAGGAAAATGTGTGCCAAATGTTGAACACATGCATACCTAGTTCTCGAAACTGGGTGACCCAGACACATCCTCAAGTGCCCATCTGAATTAACAGCATAAAGTTCTTTTCTAAATATGACTTTCCTTAACTGGTACCTTTTTTTCCTGGTGTATCTGCTCTTGCAACTGTCCATGATATGCAGCAAAGCAGATTGTCAGGGGCAGGCAGTGCAGCCAAATGGGTACGAATTTCCTCCTCTCAAAGGCAGGTGGGACTAGAGAGCAGGACAGGTTCCCTTCCTCTTATTTCTCCCACCTGATCCTCACAATTCTCACTGTTTCCTCTCTGTTAGCTTCACAGGAGATAAAGCAGTGATCATTTGTGATCCACTGTGGGGCAGACTTCGGGAAAACTTCTGATTTGAGGGTGAAGGATAGCAAAGAAACCGAGTGGGTTTAAAAAAGGTGTGAAGCTGAACTGGCCCGTCGATCTCTCTGAAGAACAGGAATATTGTTATCTCAGCTCCAACTCACTTGCCATTAGAAAAGGGATGATTTGGAGCTGTGATTTAAAATAATGGCACCATTTAGTGTTATTGAAGTATGGGAGGGTAAACAGAAAACCAGAAGCATTTTAAAATGTCATGGTCTACAAAAGAATGGACATTTTACAGCTTTGTCATAATCATGAGAGACAGTGGATTGTGTCCTTTGCATAATAGTTTCAGACTTCATTGCCTAAGAAAATTGTAAAAAACAGGCCTACAAGGACCAATAGCTCTTCTGTCAAATCGTTATAAGGCTTTGCAATACACAAACAGTAGTTGGGTAAGAAAAAATCATAAAATAGCCACACTGAATCTCTGTAACATTTCTATCTGTGTCAGTATTCATTCAGGAAATCTTTAATCAGTATATCTATATATGCAGAAGAAATATGAAATACTAGTATTTCACATTTAGTATTTTATTAATCACAACGATTTTGAGATATATATATGTATTATTTTTTCCCTCAGACATTGTGCTTTCTTTTAAATTCAGAAAGATAAGAAGCCAATGATGGCAAATTCTGCTTGGAAAGAAGATGGTCCTTTCTATCAGAATATTGCAGTGAGAATCTGACACCAAATTTTGTAGCTCTGCTGATGCCTGAGTTTCAAAAAAAGGAACAAATTTACTCTGTTCATTAGACAAAAACAACAATTTTAAAATGAGTGCCCAGTGAGACTTGTTTTGCAGGAAAGACAGATTTTTCTGCTCAGCCTTGGAGATTCATAACCCTTCTACCAGTTTAAACCAGAAGGGTGCAATTGATTAATCACTTCTGAAAATCTTAGTGTTTATTTTTAGTCAGTGCGAGAAGAATCCCTGATTGTGACAAAATCCCATACAACAGCCTCCCTTTCAGAGTAAATTATGGACAAGGTTATAAACCAGCAAAAATAGAGGTTCATAATGGAGATGGTGACAGAATTTTAATTATACAGGGCATGAGGAACAATGCTGTAATAAAATTAGTGCTGGGAAAAAAGTGTCATTTATTCTATTATGTGCCTGAAGATTTCACTGTAGATAAACCAATGTGCTTTGTTATAGTTGCTCAGAAATTAGTTGCCTTAGAGCCTTTAATGCTGAGAGTGCTTTGTGCCTTAAATTCACGTGTGCATTTTGATGAGTCATGATTTGGGGGGTTACAGGCAGTTAATATTGCCAATTCACAGCCATGCAGTTTGTCCTGGTAAATCTGATGAAGTCAAGGCTCAGAATGGACACTGCATTTGGACACTGCAGTTAAATTAACTAATTCTCTGTAATCCACACACTCAAGTTAACTTGCTCAAAGCTATATTAAGACATTCACTTGGGACACATATTATGTTAAGAAAGTTCTGAGGTAGTATTAGAAGAGTTCTTTCTACATGAGTGAAGTCCTAATCTTCTCTTCTGTGAAAAGAAGCAGAAGGGCCTAACAGAAATTGTTAGGGTTGTACATAAAACTTGCAGATCACTTGAAACACCTGGGAATTTTTAAGTCTCTAGTATTAGCTTTAAAGACAACACTTTAAAGTGCCAGCTGCTCTACACTGGCTGCTTGGCTCTGTTGCTGTACAAGCTCAGTTCAATTCCCTCCATTATGAAACTGAAAGGTTCTGTAAATAACATTTACCATTAGTCAGACGTGTGTATTTTCCATGGAAAAATGCATTTCTCCTGTGTAGTAGTATATCATTGCAGGGTAATGGACAGCCATATTTTAGCATTCAGTCACAGACAACAATAAAACTGCTCTCAAATTCAGTCATTCTCTTTTAATCAAAGTCTAAGTGCAGAACAAGAGATTGCTCACTGAGAATTTAGTGAGGTGAAAGGGGTACCAAAGCCTCAGCTGCATCGTTTCTGTCTGCCTTCTTAAAAAGTTGTTTACCTGACAACAGAGAATGACAGCTACAGAGTGGTACCACTAATTCATTGCTCCTATTAAGCCAGAGTCTAAACCTGTATTTGAACCAGGTGGAGGCCATATGGTCAGAGCCTCAGGCTTCCAAAGTGAAAAAATCCACAAGTTCTTTATTGGGCACTGACAGGGAGAACAGAGAGAAGTGACTACTGCTATGGAAGGTTCTAACCCTACCAGCAATTTTATTGCTTGGTAAGACTGCAAGGGTCTTCGTGTGTCTGCAAGGAAAGGTTTTAGTGAAGTGTCTTTGCAGGCATTTAAGGAGGAAGCATTTTCTGGAGATATTGTTTATCAACAGCTCCTTCTTCAGATTCTTGTGAGCCTTTTTTTTATTTCCTTTGAACCAAATAATTTGTTTTTGCTTGCAAGTAAAGAGCCATTTTACTAAAAGCAAATAATTTCTATGTGCCTTTTTAAATGATCTTCAAAACATCACGCACAGTCATGGATGCCTGAAGACAGAATATTATCTTCATAAAAATGCAAATTATTCCAATCATAATAGCAATCAGAGTCACAGAGAGCAAGGGATTTCTCAATTATAGCTCTTGTGTGGCACTCAACACTCCCACTGAGACACAGCAGAGGAAAATACAACAGTTTAAATAATACTGATGTCCATTACCTTTATAATTCCTAATGGCATGAATATTAAAGACTTCAAAATAAATACAACTCATAAAAAAGTAGCATAAATTATACATTTTGATTAGAGCTCATATAAATGCACTTTGACATGTTTTACACCAAAAATTTACAAGACAAACAGATGTTGGAAATTATCACAATCACCGTATGACAACTAGGTTGCAACCTTGATTGCTCATGCAATAAGGTAAATAAAGACCACAATTGTTAAAGGCATACAAAATAACAGGTCAAATATCACTCAGTTCTTGCTCTTTGGACAAGCAATCTAGAACTGCCACAATTAAAGATAATAAAATTAATTACCTCACATATAAGTAGCTTGTATCAGGTTTGAATCTTGTTTGTTCATACCCTGGTCCCACAAACATTCTGCTACTGGCAGTTTTACTCCATCTATCCCTGCATTTTCTAGGCAAACCCAAAATATTCTAGTTGAGCAAATAATAGGTTGCAAGGTTCTTTGGATGCTGCTTACAAAGACTAAACTCTTCAGAATCTGTCTGTAAACAATTCTTTTGTTCACTTACAGATTTTGGGAAATTTTTAATATTGGGAAAGAAAGTGGCCTCCTCATACTTTGAGGTGCACAAGAGCATTTATTAAGGTCAAGATGTTGACAGAAGTGGCATAGCAGCCGGAAAAGTTGAGGTGTAACTACAGGGAGCAGAGCTGAGTTTTCTAAAGCACTGCATGTCTCAGAGAGATTTCTCTTTGTATTTTGAAGATAGGTCTTTATGTCTGAAGGACAGCTTTGCTGCTTTGGCATAGTTTCAGAATCAGTGGTTGTGCAGCAGCAGGAGGAAATACTGACTGCACAGCAAACAATTATTATTATTATTAGTAGTAGTAGTAGTATTGGTATTAGTATTATCATTATTATCATTATCATCATTATCATTATTATTATTAGTTATTGTTGTTATTGTTATTATTGTCATTATAATTATTTGTTATTGTTATTGTTATTATTATTGGTTTTGTTATTATTAGTTATTATTGTTATTGTTTTGGTTATTATTGTTATTATTGTTATTATTAGTTATTATTATTTTTGTTATTATTGTTATTATTATTGTTATTATTAGTTATTATTGGTTTTGTTATTATTGTTATTATTATTAGTAGTAGTAGTANTATTAGTAGTAGTAGTATTATCATTCTTCTTCTTCTTTTTATTATTATTATTATTATTATTATTATTATTATTATTATTATTACTACTAATACTATGAAACCTGCTTACATTTTAATACACCATCATGCAAAGTTCTTTCCTTCACATAACCTGGGGCCTGCAGCTTCCCCCCAGCGTGCCTCACTCTGCTCCCTTAAACTCTGGATGTGCCACAGGTCCTGAGCTGCCAGCCAGCAGCCAGGTGCCCCTGCACTGTGCCCTGGGGGCTGCCTGCCAGGGAAGCCCAGGGCAAACCCCAGGAGAGCAGGAATTTCCTGCAAAACCTCCAGCTGGAGAAGTTATTGCAGCAACAGCTTCCCTTTGGCCTCTCCCTTTGGCCTCTCCCTGGGACCTTGCTTGCTGGCAGACACATCAGCACTGATGGAGCCCAGCAGTTCTGTGATGCTGCCAGGTCACTGTGAGCAGCTGAGACCTGAGATCCTCCTCATCCCAAGGGGATTTCAGAGCCTGCTGGGGTGGCTGTTTGCTGTGTACAGGAATAGATTAGAAAACTGTCTGTGCTTAGTGGCTTAAAAACACCGTGGTGGTTTGTCAGAGAAATTAAATCCATCTATTTGAAGGAAAAGGGACTTCCTAGAAAATATAGTTCCAGTTCAGTCTGCCAGAAGAAAAGCTGATATTCAGCATCTAAATGTTAATATTGTTTTTAAAGTTAATATTGTTTTTACAGGATTTTGATGCACCTTTCACAAATGCTGTGGGAGTTGCTGTAAGGGCTTTTTGCCTAATTTCAGAATATCATGTTTCTCAAAGCTGGCCCATACCTCCCATTTGCAGGGCAGCAGGAAAAGGGAAAGGGAGAAAATATGGCCTTGTTAAAAAGGAATACTTTTACCTATCTTTACCTTTCAGGGAAAACAGAAAAATATTGGCTGTATTGTGGAAGACAATGTGGAACAGGGAAAAGAAATTAATTCTCCACAGTGTCCCTAAACACCTACTCCACTTTTTTCTTCTTCTTTTTTTTATTTTTAATTTATTTTATTTTTATGTAGTAATTTCTGTAAATCAGAGGGTCATAAATCAGGAGATTTTATTGCTGCATCTTTTTCAGGCTTACCTGTCCATTTCCTGTCAACTCTACAGATCTCTGCAACAAATATTTCCCTTGGTCCTCTAATTTGGTCTCTTCCAGTCCACTAGCACTGTCTTTTTTTACTGAAAAAGAAAAATATTTAACAATGAGAGACCGAGAAAAACAGTTCATACAGGTTTCTTTATAACCTCAATAACTCCAAGGTCTCTTTACCAACTCCCATGAAATTTTTCCATTACTTTTTTGTTCTGTGGAACATCACATATATTGTCAATGTATATGAATTACTGAAGGCTTAGAGGTGTAAGAGCTGACATTGTTGTTATATGTCCTTGTCCCCCCACTGGACTGGAATTTCAACTACAAAATGGTCTGGTGGAAGGAAAATATGGAGGAAGCAAAAGGTGGTAAAAAGTGGACTGGAAATGGTAAAGTAAGGGCAGCTTCTTTTTGAAACTTAATCTTTGGGAAAATAAGCTAGCAATTTTAAACTGGCTGGTTTGAATAAATAGTTTCTTATTAATAGAATGGTTTACATGGGATTTTTCTGTAATCAAAATTTGCCTGGTATGAAAAACAAGTTTTCCTCTAAAAGAAATATTGTAGAGTTGTGACTGAGGAGGATCATGAAGAGCCTGTGCATGACAGAAATGGAAAGACATAAGTTGTGCCTGTGTGTAGACACAGCACTGAAAGATCTATTGCATTGTACTTAGATGTGGATCACAATATTTTCATAATTTACAGACATCTATATCAACACAGAGGCAGATTTTTTTAAACTATAGCTAAGAAAACCATTTTTTTCCTTTTCTTCCAGGAGAGATTTCATTGAAGTACATCTTTTTTTTTTTTAAATGGGTGAGTTTTATGCTTCTTTTCATTTTCTGTGCACAGCTTATAAAAATGAGTAAAGATTCAGAAAATTTTTGGCAGAATTTGTCATGCACAATTCCCAGACCAGCTCTACAGTTGGAAACACAACCCAGAAGCCTGATGATCCTGGCCAGCATGGCCCCGAGCCTAATCTCTGTTCATCAGTCTTTCTTTAGCCTGAAATCTTCATTTCTTCATTACAAAAAAAAGCCCCAAAATTCCCCCAAACCAAAATAAAACCCCTCCAAAACTAAACACAGCTTTGTAAAGCCATAGCAAAGTAAGTTCAGGAATTATCACAAGATCCCCACTCTGGCTGCAGTTGGAGTTTTATGCCCATTTTCCTCTGCCATAGGTACGAGCATCTCACGCCCTGGGGGCTTCATGCATGGGATGAAATTCACAATCTGCTCCAAGAGGAAATGCAGTCTGTTCATCAACATGTGCAAGGACTACAATCCTGTCCAGAAGTTTTCCTCCTATAGGTAATGCTCACACCCCCCATTTTATGTCCAGATACCTTTTTATTCCTGGCATCCATTTTCTTTTGATTATTCATGAATGATTTGTTTTACAAAGCCTGAACACAGCATCTGTGCAGTGCTTCACATGGGGTGCACAAGGTGATGCACAGACCATGAGAACTAGACACTTCTTTTAGCAGAATTTATTTAGCATTATTATTTTATTATTTTATTAGTTACTTTATAGTACAATATGTATCAGGCATATGAATATGAATATAGTATAATTCAATCAGTAATGGAAGGAAAATTCTTAGGGATATGGGTAGAATAAATGTCAGGTGGTGAATGAAATTGGGAAAAGGAGAGAGGGAATAATATAAAGGAGAATATATTTGCAGTGATCCTTTGGGATTTAAAAAGGTACCTAAGGATATAAGAGAGGGTATATGACATGAATATTTATTATATAGTAATATTTAAGCATGTCAATAATAATCAAAGAAATGTGCTACTGTCAGGTGCTCTATAAAGGGATCCCTGGAAACCTTTTCTGACTCACCCATGATTAAACCAATTTCTTACACATGTCATGGGAAAAAATAAAGAAAGATCCTTTTGCTAAACACATATAATCTGTTTGAACTACTTTAAAAGAGTATTCCTCATTATACAAAGACAATTTTTATCATTGAGAGATTCTAGTAAGAGTGTGTTGACCTTCTTCCCCCAAAACATTAACAATATCATTTTTAGCTGAATATTACAAAATTTTTTTTTTTCCTTTTAGGATTACATAAGTAAAGTTCCACTAAAGAACACTTGTGCTAATGGTGAACATGAATCACAGACAAGTCAGATGAAGAACAAATATTCCAAAGTCACGATGTTCTGGTAGCTCAGCACCCATCAAGCTGTTGGCAAGGGGTGATGCAGAATGAACCTTCCCTGCAGGACTGAGTGCTGCTGTCATGGATGCTGCAGTTCCACTGCCTCCAGACCACCTGACAACATCAAAATTATCTGTTCAGGAGTTTAAGTCAATAGCAGTTTATGCATCCATTTGTCTAGTACAAAGCTGCTGAAAAAATTGCAGAAGTCACCATAATCAAGGAATGAATGGCCCAAACCCCTAAAGAAATTGCAGGGAAAAAATCACTGTAAAGAGCCCTCTTACCCTTAAGCCTTCATGTTTGGGAATGTCATTATGCACTTACAAAGGCAGCAGTACCACAGGTCTAAAATCCTAAACATTCTCTCCAAATGTTATTGTGTTTTAAACTCTACTAACATTAACACAGACTTATTTTTATGAGGAAAAAGTGGCCCTGAGAAGTGTAGTGGCAGTCTTAAGTACTTTAGAGCATTACTACATTTTAGAGCATTAGGGAAGTTGCAAATTTTCAGACACACTGTTGTGGTTTTCTCCTCAGGGCTATTATGCTGGAATAATGGAACAGCCGCTTGCCTAAAAACCTGGAAAGTCCTACATGACAAAAGGTTTACATTTCAATTACTAGCTTCATTTACCCATGGGAGGCAAACATTTGAATATCAAATTTTGCAGTGTGTTTCCAAGCACAGGTGGAAACACCTTTTTGAAAAACACCATGCTAGAAATATTTACTGTCTGAAAGAAGTGTGTCAAGACTCAAATGCCTTTTATTTTCTTTTTTTTTTTCTTTTCCTTAGGATTTGAGGAAAATCATATGATGTCTAGATGTCTTTGTGGCATTTTCCAGGGAGGTGTGATTATCAGATGTTTGATTATTGGCCTGTCAATGCAACATATCGTCATGGCAGTTTGCTGCAGATCATGGCAGTCCAGCCCAAAGGATGCCAAAGAATTTATTTCCATGGTAAACTGCAGTTTGCCATGAAAAGAGCAAAGAGTTTTGCTCTTTGAGTGATCAGGCAAGATAGAATCCTCATATTGTCCTTTCCAATTAAAAATAAGAAAATAGACTATATATGTAAATAAAGCATCAGCATTTACAAGTGCTCATGGTTATTTTCAAGAGTACATTTTAGAAGGTGGTTTGGGTGTGAGGAAAGAGTGTGATTCAAAAGCAAACAACCAAATTTTATTCTATACTGAAAAAAGTTATACTTCCCTATATAATGTTATTGTATGGGTAGAGATTACAGCAGACAAAACTGCTGAATTTCCAGCTGCTAAGGATCCTGCAGGATTGCCTTAGCCCCTGGAAAAATGAAAACATGGGATATTTAAGGCTTAAGGTAATTATCCAAGTAATTTTGGAGGGCCAGAGTCAAGAACATCAGTGTTTCCAGCAATGCCTCAGGATTCTGTTGTGTTTGGTAATGCTGAGTTGCAGCATATTGCAGAGTATACTTTGTACAAATGGGTACAAATTACATTTCCCAGCCCTCAGTGGCTAGTTTTGCATGTATTTTTCGGTAGTTTTGGCTACAGTATCCTGAGAGACACATGGAAAGACCTGTTAAATCAAATGGAGATATTTCAGTCATTGTTCTGCCCTAGAAAAGCAAAATTCGAACTGTTTCCATGATGCACAGAATTTCACAATATTCTTGGAGTTGTTATCCCTTCATGATTTCACAGGCCCCTCAAGAATCAAGTGGATGTTTGACTTGCTCTTTCAGCAGTTCATGCCACAGAGAAGCTTTAGACAGCACAGATTCTTAATATCAGTAGTCCCAAGATGTAGTTTATATGGTCTGGAGAAAAAAAATAAATCTCCATTTCACTACTGAAATACCCTTTACAGAATTCAGTCAAATGGAAAGAAGAGTGGAAAGCCATGACTTAACTAGAGCCTTCTAAAAGCAAATCCAGAGTCCAGAAGGATGTGTCAGGTAGGAAATCAACTTTTATAAAAAAGAAATTGTGAGTCAGATTTTAGACAAAAAAATTCAAAATGACGAAGTTTCTTCTTTTTTATGACTTTTGGTTTAGAATTAATTTTAAAGGCAGGTTTATAGGTTTGCTGATGAGCTGGAAATTAGCTTAGAATCTGAAGGTGTTGGAATAGTATTTTAGATCTGAAGTTAGAGGCCAGGGACTCAGACACCTAATTTCCCTAAATGGATGCAAACTAATGCACTCACATTATTTCACCATGTGAGCATCTTGCCCTGTAACTTAATGGAGTGTTCAACTTCTAAGCTTTGTTGGGCCATAAATACATAAATGACCATAACCTGATCTGTAGCAAACTGCTAGCGGGAATCAGCAACATTTAATAACAATATCTTCTTCTGGGAAAAATGACCATAAAATCCAACTCCTGTGTAGTCTTTTCCAGAGCTACAACTTGCACTAATTCTTACCTGGCTTAAAGGAAAACTTTCATCTCATGTGGCCAGTATAATTTTCTACTCCAACAGAGCTATTTGTATCCATATTTATATGTGTGTGTTGGAAATTCACAGAAACTTGCCAAGTTCAGTAAGCTGAATTCAAATTAAAATAGATTGCTACAGAAGTGCAGCATTCAGGTTAGATATAAATAGTCCTGTAGCATTATTAATAGATGTTGAGTTGTCTGGTTTTCAGTGTCCCAATCTGCATTTCTCTCAAATGTTGGTAAAATGCAGATAAAGTGCCCTTTTTGAAAGAATGAGGTCTTTGTTCTGTAAAACTGGGCATTTTTAGGGATAAATAACAGGAATAATGCACACTAACCCATCTGCAAGAGTCTGATTCCAAACCTATTGAAATTAAGCTTTATGTACAGCTCTGTGTTCTGTTAGGAATTTGTTTACCAGTTTCGTCCCTTTATCATTCAAGACTGTGAAGTGCAGAGTGGTGATATTTCCATACCACTCTCACTCAGGACCAAAGAAAACCGTATGAAGATTCCTGTGAAAAGTCAAGAGATGGAGAAGCCATTCCACAGGCTGAAGCAATAACCTCTGACACAGGAGAATGGCACAGGAATGGCAGATTTTCACATCCTGAACAGCTTTTCTAGGCTGCTGGCCACCCTGAGCAGGTAAGTGAAAATCTTTTGCAAGTCATATTCACAAGACTTTTGAGGCCACTATATTTAAGAGAAAGGTCATGGAGAGGAGTCCAGCTGAAAAAGCAGCTCAGGTTGACTCACCACACATCACCTGTCGAGATTAGCTTTTGTGAAAGGCCTTTGCCACACCCAAGAATGTTTTTACCTAAGGACAGGAAAACAGGTATTTGTTAAAAGAAAAGCAGCTGTCAAAAATTACTTCTGGCCCCAGATGAAAGAGGTCTCTGGGACACACAAACATTTGTTTTGAGTAAGAAAATCATCCAAAGTTTTGTATCAAGAGCTTCATACCTTGTGATTACTGCGTAATAAATGTCTTTGTGACCCAATTTGCAAGTTGAAGTAATCCCTTTTTATTATTGGATAATGCAAAAGTTTGTGATGACAGCTGAACTGTGTCTGCAGTCTGGGAAAGGAATGAAACAATTTATATGCAATTTCTAACCACCACTGATACTCTGAGCATGCATTTGAATGGCCAAGACAGAATTTCACAGGTTCCATTTTGCAAAACATTAAATTTTGTCCCAGTTCAAAGCAGTACAGCAAGTCAAACTTCTATGATTATAAAATGTTTAGACCACACTTTTTAAAGCAGAAGACTTTAAAAGAGAAGATAATATAAAAAGGTGACAGACAATAAGCTTTACTTAATTTCTAACATGCCTCCAAAGCATAATTAGCTATTTTATTTCTTGATCAAGTGTCACCATAAAAATTGCAAACCTGATGTTTTCTGAAGTTTTCTGATGTTTTCATAGTTGTAGTCCACTTTCCCATGAATGTAACATAAACATAAGTTGTTTTTCTGCATTCCTCTTTGAGGAGGTCATTTTGATGGACTTTTCAATTGCTCAGTGGAATTGGAGAGGAGTTCACCTTATTCTCCAATCCCTGGTTATGGCTCAGAATCTATATATGTAGATGAGCTCAAAATAAAGATATTCTTCTTCCTTTTGTGCTCTGAGTTGGAGAGGTGCTGTGCTCTTTTCGTATCCTCTAGTGACAATCAAGTGTATTCTCTAGTGCTATTTTTCTCAGAAAATCCTTATGTGGGAAACGATGCTCACTTTAAAATTTCAAAGGTTTATTAAACTTTTGGAAAATACAACAACATGACTGAATAAGGGAAAATGACAGCGCTGGGATTGTGAGACTGAACTGCCACATGCTCCACCACAAAATGCCTGCTCCACCCTTTTATAGCCCTCGTGTTGCTTCAGGTGACCCTAACCCCTCCTAAAGTCTGTCAGACAGCTCTACTTGGCTGCCCATTGATGGGCACAACTTTCTTGCCATGTGACTGAGGGTCAGGTGAGGCCTCCTCATCAACAATTTTGTCTGATCCCTATCCCATTCCCAAATTCCCCCACTCCCGAGGCCAGCCAGCGACCACAGTACGAGGGGGAGGAGGAAGAGGGCTGTGGGGAGAACACATCCCAGTGACACAGCTGTACAGTGTGGACATGATTTTCTGAGCCTGAGGGAGTTTTCAGCCTGGCAGTGGCTGATCTGTTCCCAAGGGAAAGTCTTTTGGGAAACTTCTCTTTCAAGGATGTTTTTTGTAAATAGGTTTTGGTTCTCAGAACAATGTCACACAGGTGTGCTGAATGTGTTTTTCTCTTCCACCATTGGGACCAGAGAGGTGGTTCCTTTGGCCAGTCATGTTAACCTGTATGGGAACACCTTGTAAAAAGGGTGGAAAACCCCAAAATAAAAGTTTTCTGCCTCATTGGGATCAAACCTCACTGCTGTGATGTGAATCCACTCTGCTATTTTGTGTCCACTAGCGACAATACATCATTAATTTTCTCTTAACCTACACATAATATTCATCCCTCAATTGGGAGAGCCAACCATCACATTATTCATCTATAACACTTACATGCCCTCTTCACACTTAAATAAAGTATTGGAAGTAAAAGGTTTCTATTTCTAAGTGTGGAATCCTCTGTTTATAGACTGATCTACACCCAAAAGCACTCTTGGGCAGAGGAACAGGTGTGTTCTGAGAGGAGCTTGGAGAGCTGGTCCTAGGGAGACCCCAACAACAGATAAAATAAAAAGAAGTCTTTTCCTCTTTGCTTTCTGAATTCAAAAATTATATTGTAGACCGACAACATTCTGTAAGCTTATGTAATTAATAATTGGAAGTTTCTTTTTTTCAGACTGGTGTTTCAGTGTTCTGACACAGCTCCCAGAGTGAGATTCTGGGCTTTAACATCATGGAATAGATTGAGGGTGGGCAGTGATGTTCTGTACAGCTTAAAAATGCTTATTGTCACATAGGGAGATGAGTGTAGGTGTGGTAGACTGCAAGTTTTCTCTTGGTCCTTATTTTCAGTGACCTATAAAGCTGCTGATGTGTGGGAATCCCTATTGAAGTACATTGGTAACATCTTCATACCTTAACAGGAATATTCTGCTATAATAAATATGCTAAACGGAATTATTGTGTATAAATAGGGAACTTCAAGTCTTCATTAGCACACAAGCATGATGTAAACAGCTCATACCTGACAGAACATCACCACTCCAGAAAACATTAGGGAAGAAGAAGGTGAAATAATGAGGTTAGCTTTTCATTACAGTGTGAAATTAGACCCCCAAACTGTAAGCTTGCAATAAATGGCATGAATAACTTCACTCCTAAGTATAGTCCCAAGGAAATCAGTGAAATCACTGTACATATTTCTACCCATAAAGTATGCAAGCATTTCCAGGCCCAAAGCTATATTAGTCACAGTGCTGAAGTGAAAAGTAGGTCACAAGAAGTGGAAGCATTTCTGCCAGCATTGGCATCGTGGGGATTCCCCCACTCACTGAATGATTATTTTACCTGTGGGATCTGCTCTATTCCCCAAGACAGCAGACCTAACTCTGCTGAAGATACAGAACCTAGAAATGATTGAATAGTTCAAAGATTGTTTTGCATTCTACTTCATTGATTAAACTGGAGGAGCACTAAACCCCTTCACTACCTGTCCCCATAGTGCCACAGGACTGCAGGAGCCCAAGGGACAGACAGATCACAAGTGACTCTTAATTTATGTGTTCACAACTGCCTAAAGTCTACTTCTCTGCCTGAAATATCTTTTTCTCTATTTCTGTTTGTTGTAAGGGTTTTTTCCCCAAGAAAATGGCTACAATACATGTGCATTTCTGCATGGTCTAAAACCCAATAACTTATGCTGAAGAGGTTGTGGCCTGTGAGCTTCTGTCAGCAGCCTCTTCCAGTGTCTCACCACTTTGCAGGATGCTGAGTATTATGGAATGGTTCATTTATCTTTTATGTAAGGTGCCTTGCAACATCATGTGGGGTACTTTTACCTTGCTGTGGCACTTTCACTGCAGCCTTTACTGTAAATTGGCATCATGAGGGTCACGCTGGGAAAGATTTCATGATAACTGTGGAAGGACAGCAGGTTTGTTTGTGGGTTTTTTTTTTTCCCCAATAGTTTTCAGATTGTGAGCAACCAAAACCCGGTGAGCAAAACAAATTAACACATTTATTAAGTTTTGGAAATAGCAAATTCTTTGTTCATTTTAAAATTTTGATCAGGCAGTTGGTTGACATGCTTTAATGTGAACATTTCATTTTCTGTACATTAATCTGTAAATTTATAAGCAAATATACATTGAAGAAACCATTTAATTCTATTTGAATTCAAGGTCTTATCTGAAACTCTTTAAAGACATCGACTAAAAAAGTTAAAACTGAAAACATAAATGTCAGCATGAATTGTCATAGCTAAAGGTGCTCACACACTGACCATGTCAAAGAACATGCAGGTAAAACAATGCAAGTCAGATAAAGAACAAAGAATGATGGAATGTCAAATTAAAAAATACTGTGATGCAGTTTTGGGCCCTGAAACTTATTTTTAGAATACAAATGGAAGTGTTGATCAGTTGAGAAAAGAGTAAACATCTAAAAGCTGTATTAAATGTTTTGAAGAAATTTTTTTCCTTTATGCCTCAGGGAGTTTTGGAGTTGTTTTGCTATGAAATAAGGACCCCAAGTGTGATCAAGATGTTAGGAAATTATTATAGTGCTTTCTGCCAGCTCACAAAAAGGCACTAAATTAAATATGAAGTCTAAATGAAAAGGTCATAACTCTCAGCTTAATTTCATATAAAAATGAAAAGAACTTGTTCAATGACTGAAACCTCTGAGATGGCACTAGGCAAAGGGAGGCAAATCAAATAGAGATATTTAATTTTAGGGTATAATAGGGACTCATAATCAGTGAGAGCCTTTAAAATATTAGAGGAACAGCTATTTGTGTATTAATGCCAGCCCTGGCTGATTTATTTACCTGTGTCACTTTGCCTCTTTGATTCTGGAGATCTTCTTATACCCTCCCCTTTTTGTATCATCCTTTCCCATTTTGGAAGACCTCTTTCAGCAGAAAGTAGGAGATGGCTTCAAAATAAGCACCACAACTGACAAGAAATATGAGATGAACTTTGATAGGTAGATATGGACACAAAATGTGCATCCAATATAGGTTTCCCTCTCTTTCTCCCCACTATTCTATTTGTATCTTTTAGGTCTTCAATGCTTGTCTTTGATGGGTTTCTACAGAAACATTGATCTGTGCTTGACAAGAAAGATCCACAGGAGTCACGAACTGTTCTACATACAGTTGAAAACAAGCCAGGTTTCTATTTAATAAAAATCTGAGAATAAAAACTACTTATTTTGACCTTTGCCCATTTCACTATATGTTCTTGAAGTACCTAAAATACTGGGCTTTTACACTTGAAATTTCTGCTGCTGAACTATCACGGCAGAGCTTTACCTATGGTGTGATTAACCTCATCTCCCATTTTGCACTCCAGACAGAAAAAAATCAAATAGGGATTACTTACAAATGGGTATTTGGGGGCTCTGTGTACAAAATCTTCCTGAAGAGCTGTGAAAAGTATATTTATTTCTAACTATGCTGCTTGAATAACAATCACACTTTTTTTTCACACTTTTCCTTTGAAATTGGAGACATGAGCCACAGATCACTGACAAAGGAAGAAGCTGTGTGCATAGCAGCTGGATATCAAATATCACAGCTGGAGGAAGAGGAATAAAAAGAAGAGAACATTCAGAATATTTCTTTCCTATTCTATCTGTTCTGCTGGACAGAGTACTTCACAATTATGACTACTTGAGACCTAAAATAATTACAAATTCATATTTTACTTTCTGCCTCAGGCATCTGTTTCTACTATTTACAGAAATTAATATAAATGGGGTATCAGTGATTTGCCTGACTGGAATAGAAAAAGCTTGAGTACAGATATCTGTGCAGAATATGGAGAGAAATTTGATAAAGAAGCAGATGTCTTGCAATATTCTCCCTTTTATTTCTTGCTCTATCAGCACTAACAAGACTCAAAACATTGTTCCCAAGCCTATAGGTCTGTAAGTCTGGGTGCAATTATTTGTCACTTTCTAACAGGACTTTTCAAGAAGGGAACACTAAACTGATGCCACTGAGCACCACTACTGATCACTGAAGAAAAGGGTATTTAAGACAAAGAGCAGGAAATTAATTTGCTAGGGTTTAATTTACAAATCTACTGGCCATGACATTCAGTCATCAACTTGTTCTGCACAGGTGTCCTGGTTTTTGAGACAGTTATCTGTCAGGGAAGGCAGAAAAAAAAAATTATAAGCCCCCACCCTCTCCCTCCGAATTATTATATCTCGAAAACACAGAGTTCTCAGGCAGAGATATGGGGATAGGAATAACAGTTCTTTACTAATATATATATATATATATATATATATATATATATATATTAAGGTAAACCAACAACAATAACTACAGTATTAACAACGGAACAGAACAGGGATCCCGTC
>VWYI01041036.1:243023-282111 GCA_013399455.1 Anthoscopus minutus
CATGTAACCCCCAACAACAGGTGATGCAGGTACAGGAAGAGCAGCCACGCTCCCATCAGAACAGAGGCTCCTGTGCACAACACACCCCATTAGCCCGCTGCTGCTGAGCAATTTCCTTCTGTTTGATTTTACTGGCAACTTTCTCTAGTAGGAAGCTGAATGTTTTTCTCTGTTTCCACCCATGAAATTAGGGAGAAAAAAATGTCATTATTCACCATGTCCTGGTGGGAACGTGATGATTTTGTACAATTTGTATCTCAGCTAAAGAACTATGTTACATGAATTAATGTCTCCTTTTTATTTTTTGATATCAAATTCTCACCTCAGGTTTAATGAAGGGGCTCCCCATTCAGCACAATATGCCCTGTGAAAACAACACATGTACATCTAGGATGATTGGCCTTTGCAGTGTTTTTCACAGACCTATCATCTCCCTAAATGTCTTTCTGACACTCCTCACCCATGTCAGTTCAAGACCTGTCACTTATGAAGCCTGTCCTGATTTTTCATGTTTTCAGTTTTGGCCAGTGTAGGAGCCAAACTCTCTCCTTACAGCCAGAGCTCAAATGTAGTGGGGTCTTGCCATTAGAATTCCATGCTTGTAGGAAGAAACATTCCCAATGGAAATTCCCACAAGCAGTTTTTGTGTTTGGGAAGTTGGACTCTAGTGAAAATTCTAGAAAGTTTTAACATTGTCTATTCTTTTTTTTCATCTTTTCTTTTTTTTTCTAAAGGAGTTTTTTTTTAATTCCACATTGTTAATGTAATGTCAAGTGGGGTTGAAGCCACTTGGCTTTAATTCCTACTCAAAATACTACAGGTCCTCAGATAGAATAATACCCATTTAGCTACTCCTGCAATGCAATTGATAGCCTGCTTACCAATAATTTCACATGTGGACATGAGCCATACTTAACAAAGCACATGTGGATCTCTTGTAGGAATTCAAAGTCCAGTGAATACAAGACAAAAAGAGTAAAATTAGGAGAAAAATACACAAAAAAAGGAGAGGGGATGAGATATGCTTCAAGATAGAGAAATGTACAGGTTCTCCTTGACCTTTGATTTCCAAAAAGAGGAATTCAGGAACTGAGGTGACCTTCTGTGAGTAGATCAAACACCCTGGAGCTATAGAGGCCAAGAGAAAAAGGTTATAGGCTCCCTCTTATAAATAATTGATTCAGCTGATGATCAAGTAATGTACAAGAAGTTTAGAGGAGAGAAAGAAGGAGAATGTTTAATATAGAGAGCAGATAGAAAAGGCCACTATTAAATTTCCTTCTATAGTGCATAAATTGGGAGGGGGAGATATGAACACAAGGTTTAGTTTGTGAACTTTGTGAACTCTGGAAGTCCATGTACTCAGAAGTTGCTGCAGCCTGTGGCAAGCAGATGTGCTCACTGCACAGCAGAATTTGGGTGTATGGAAAGCTCCTCAATTTCTAAAAGCATTAAAAACACTGCTGTTGGCAAAATGGAGATCGGGCTGGCCATAGAAAAAACAAATGAATGCTCTGGCCAGATCATAACCCAGAAAAGCTGATCCTGCTCATTCCAGAACTAAATGTGTGATGAAGAGTGGAATCCCCTCTCCCCTTCCAGCAGTCATCCTGGGCCAGCAACAACTTACTATGCATGCTGCAGCTGTCCCATTTTTTGCTATTTCTCCCTTATATATGTGTATGTGTATATATATATATGTAGGTAGACACATAAGTAAATAATTAGAAGAAAAGTTGCCATAATGATTAATGTTGCCATAATGATTAATTGCAGAGGAAGTAATGTATTAAATTGGTCAATATTAAAGGTCTCAGACATATCAAAGGTCTCTCAAAATCAATTTGTCTCAGACACAATGTAGTGGTGTATTAATCACAGAGATTGGAATAAAGTTCCTTTATGGATTCATTATGGGCATGAATCAAAAACATCTTTGATTTGTCTCCACTAAAGCTCTGCAGATCTTCAAGTCTTTCTAGAATTTGAATTATTGCCACAACTGGTCTCATGGAAAAGTCTCAGAATATATATTTTTTTAGTGCTCCAGGAGATACTAGGAGATACTCTAGTTTTTCATCCTTTTTTTTGTGTAAAAAATGTAAATTCCACTGCATTTAATTTAGGATGGTTACATCAATATGGAGTAAATAGACTAAAAGAGTCTTAGAATCCAGTATTCATTTCTATACTCCACTAAATTGCATTATTCCTTAAGACCAGAATTCCTGTCCAGTTTCCTCATCAAATCAGCAACACATTAAATGTCACAAATTTCAAACCTGCTGGGTACTGCTTTTCTTATTCAGTTTCTGCTGCTGGATCAATAACCCTCACTAAAAATCTGTGACACAGCTAAATAGTTCAAGTGTGAATCCCCTGAAGAGTGGGCAGTGTTTACTTGTAACTCATTTATGTTTCTCAGGCCAGGGTCTGTGTGCTGCAAATCAAAGCCAGCAGTGGATATGAAAGTGTTTGCTTCTTACCTAAACTGATTGTTCTAACAAGAGAGCTAATGTAAAGTAAAATTAGTCTGATCCTACAGAAGATGAGAACATTTTGATGTTTTTCTAAATGTTTGTGAGTTAAATGTATTGTTCCACTTGGTCTAGTAACACCCATCTGTAATTACACCTCTAATATTTTAAATTAGTGTGACCACACATAAATAGGTCTGTAGCATCTTGCATAAATCAATGTTAATTGAACGTTGTTGGTATCTTATTAAATAGCATTTGCACTAAGATTAGGAAAGAGGCCACACATTTACTTATCTAAATTCTTTTGCACAGCTGAATCTTAATTTTTCCCTTCTCCCCCACCTTTATTTCTCTTTCAAAAGGAATGCAAGATTTTGCTTCACAGTGAAGATGGAAGAGGCTGCAAGCTGAAGAAGGATGCTTGAAGGATGATTTAATTGTAAAGTGTTTAATTTAGTATCTACTCAAGTTTCCAGCTGTGAAATTGCAAGACCCTTGTATGCCAGTATTCACTGCAGCATCTTAAATTTACCTAGGACTTCTGAAAAATTGCTACTCTTACAAAATTTGTTAGGCCAGAACTCAAGAAGTCATGATATTTGCTTGCATCAGTCTTTTATTTTAAATATTTTAAAGTGCTGTGTGCACATTTGCAGCTTCCCTCTGCCATCCAGAAGGCTGTAGAGTTTTGGTTTTGTTTGAATGAAAAATGGGATTGTGTCATAATAAAAAAAGCCTGAGAGAAGAGCTTTGAGAGAAGCCATCAAAGATGATGAACAGACCTGAGAGATTAAAAAGTTGTTTCTATATAGCAGCAACAGAGCAGACATGATTTTCCTGCACTGTGAAGCAAGGAAGGAACACAGAAGATCCTAGATGCAATTTTAAAAATACAGATTACTTTATATATCCCCCCCCCCCAAGAATATAAGCAAAATTCTAACAGCTTTCCTCAGCAACACAGCTTAACATGAATATATTTGGATAAAATACCAACACTGAGCAGAATGCTAGGAGCACCACTAAGCTGCCACATCTGTAATTTTAATGCATACTTGAACGATTTTACATCCAGAACTTGCACGTTTCATTCTTGAAGGCAAGTAACTGTCATCCCAATGCACATTGTCATTTTTTAGAGCTAATGTAATTTGATTTTACTCCATGACTGTAAAGGCCCTGTGTTTGTCCACCACAGCCCCTGATGTCACTGCACCTACACAATGACAAGCTCCTTGTCTGGAGGGGAGGGGACAGAAGGGGACGTGGGATTGATCATTGACTCCTTCCCCCAGAGCCCCAGGGTATGAGAAAAACCAGCAAATGTTGAAGCACACAACAAATAGCAGCTGTTCCCCTTCTTTGTAGGTGGTTAACTGGTGGATAATGGACAAACAGAAACCACACCAGCCTCTGGAATTCTGTTAGCACCAGCATTCTGGAAGTGGGAAGTATTAGGAGATGACACATGCCAGCTCTGTTCCAACACTCTTCCTGAGGCATCTCCTCAAAGCTTTTGCCAGAGACAAGAGGCTGAGCCACAAAGTTCTTTGCTGGGACACCTTGTGGGATCAAATCAAGATGTTTTCTTAATTAGACCCAGATCTCTAAACTGCTCTGTAAAAAAGGCAGCTCTGCATAGGCACAGGTCAGGAACATTTCACTGAGAAGGGGTTTACACCTCCCGCTACTTCCTGCAGCACCTTTGGCTGCAAAACTGAGCTGCAGCTTTGTTTCTAGGAGTGGAGAATGGGAACATTTGTTTCCCAGAGCTGTGAGCAGCAGTGATGCAGCCCCAAGCACTGCTCCCAGGCTGGGAGAAACCAGCTCATCCTGGAGGGCAGCTCAGCCCTGCTCTGCCTGGGCTGAGCTTGGCCCTGTCTCCACAAGGTTCAAGATGCTAAAAGTCAACCAGCATAAAACTTAAATAAGCAGGTTTAAGTTCCTGCTAGAAAAATCTAAGCAACAAGGTATGGCAGTCAGGGGTACAAGAGGCTCACCTAAAACAGAATTTGTGCACCTGTGTGAATGAGCTGTGTCAGCTGGAAGGGAATGAACTCTGTGTTTCAGAGAAGCTTTTAACAACTGGTCTTAAAATTCCCCCCAGAGAAAATGATTTGAAGTGTTTCCAAATAAATAAAAATATTTTTAGATTTCTTTAAATTGCTATTTAATTTGCTATTTATAAACTAAAAACAATTTGGTTTCCCAATTAAAACAGAAAAATTACTTTGTTCTGCAGTGTTGAACTAGAACACTTACTGCATTTTTTTTGTTGCTGTTGTCAAAGTGAGTTTCTCAAGCATTAAGGTAGCAAAGTCTAATTTGTCTCCATGCACAAAAGGTTTGATCAGAAAGTTTGTGACCAGTTTTATGTTTTCCGTTATTCTAGTTTTCACATTATTCCAACTGGGATGTGATTGTATCAAACAACAATTCATGGCCCCATTAATGGAGAAAGCTGCAGAGCTCAGCTCACTGTGATTTACAGCCATCCAGCTGGTGGCTAAAATGTACAATTGCCAAAAAAGTTGTTTTCATTTTCTACCCTAGAAGATAGTAATTTAAAATCTTGTCTTTAACAAAGCCAGGTAACAAAAATGCATGTGTGTGTCAGTATACAGTAATCTATTTTAAAAAATCCATGCTTGCTAATAAGATTTTTTTGCTATCGGGAAAAGGGAATATATTTTTGACTGGTAATCATGCCATGTGAATTTTAGTCCTCTATAGGAAGATTTATATGCAATTCTGAATATTATTAACCTGTTGCAAAGGCAAGCTGTCAGATGCTAGAGAGCACCAGATTAAAGTTACCTGCATAGCAGCCTCATTACACATGCAATGTAATTTCTTTTCATAGAAATACATATTTTCTCCCTCTGTCCTAGGAAAGGCAATGGCTGGAACCTGTTCAGAGGAAATCACATCTGTGCAGGGGAATGTAACTGGTGGTGTGTCTCTTGATGTGGACATTGAAATTTGCAAAGCAACACAGTCAGAGTGCCCGGGTTTCTAAAACTGGCAGATATTTCTGTATGGAAACAGAGGAATAGTGAAGCTGCCTTCCTGGACCTGTGCAGTGGGTCTCTGTTCTAGCAAATGCCTGCAGAGGTGGAGATGAGCTGAGGTTTAATTACATCAAGGAATGCAAGCAGTGTAGCCTGGGACATCAAGAAAAGCAGTAAAGTTTCCAACTTCTCTTATCCTTTCTTAGATAACCCCAGGAGCCCAAAACAAGTGGCTCAAGCTCCTCAGGCTTCCCAGACCTGTTTACTAGAGGATAATCATTATTCACAAATTCAGGTATGCCCTCGTCAATTTTTTTCTTAATACATTGCCAAAAAAAATATTTCCATGAATCTTTACTTACACATTTGACAACAACAAAAAACCTCATACAATAAACAAACCAAACCACCCACAAAACAACAGAAATGCCAAAACAACAACAAAGCAACACACACAAAAACAAAACCAAATTTACTGAAGCATTTCTCCAACAAGAAGATGAAGACCATGACAAAATACAAAAAAATACATTGAATTTCCTAATCCTTACATCCAAAGATCTAAGTATTAAAAACAAGTAAGGAAAATATTTTTCAGAGCATACTTCCCACTGTTTCTCAGGCCTAAATTTTCTCTGGAGAAGCGCTACAAAGGGCTCTGGAAGAGCATCAGGTGGAGAGGGGATCAGGAAATCAGGGGATGCAGAGTATGTGGCAGAGCTTGTGTTCAGAGAGAAGACAAATAAGCCCTGCCAGCAGTCTAAAAATCAAAGCAATTTACCATTTTGTCCTAGAATCCAAATGCTACAGGTGCTCTGAGTAAAGAAAAATGATAAAAGGTGTTTGAAGGGATACTGTAGAACTGCACAGGTATTGATGACAGACTGGATTGGGTTGGGTTGCTGTTGTTTTATTTTGATTTATTATTTCTAACATTTACATATTATCTTTCATACTGGGGACATTTACCTAGCAGCCACAGGTTGCAGCCCCCCACCTTTTCCCCTTTTTAGCCCAAATTCCACATACTGCCTGCTTATTTCTGTTCTTTTATTTCCTGCTGCCATAAACTTCCAGTCCAAACTTCCCAGTGGAAGTGTCTGGAGCACTGAGCCCAGTGACTGTCAGCACCTGAGAACAGCACAGGAAACTGTCTCCATGTCCTCCTTGCTTACTGTTCTGTTTACTCTAGCTTTTCCAAATAAAGATTTCCAGTCCACATTATGAACTCAGAAAGCAAAGTTAAATAAGAAAGTTTGATATGTCTCTTTCAAGCAGTGTATCATAACTCTTTTCTAAGCTGAGTTTTTAATATTCCATGCTGAACAGAAATTCTTTGGAAGAATGAAATAGCAGCAGGAGAAGCAGAATTATATAGAATAGCCAATATCCTTCCAAACTTGCAAAGAACACTCTTGAATGCAGTTTTCCAAAATGGATCTTAAATAAAATATTTGTAATTCAAAGAAAATACAGTAAAAAAGATATAGCACAGCTCTGCTTCAGCTGATTGAGAAAGAGATGCAAAGAATAGCCAGCAGTAAGAGGAAGAGACAGACCTGCCTTAGGAATTTAATTTTTCACTATCCTGGAATTAGTGTGTAAAAACATGGGCAGAAGCATTTAGAAACTGAGCACTGGCATGCAAAGCTACAGTGCCAACAGCTGCTCTCAAAGTACTGCAAAAAAGGTGCCTTGTGGTAAGTGTTCCATTTTCTGACCTTTAAGATGAGCTTTGCACAGACTGGTTTTATTACCTTTTTCTTTTTTTTTTTTTTCCCTCTTGCTCTCCTAGAGGCACATATCCTTGTAAGAGAAAAGCAGGAACACTGTCCATGCATCAGCAAACTCAGAAAGCCCCTTGTGTGCATTCCCATGTCCTGCTGCTGGGGTTGTGGATAACACATGGCATGGTGTTAAGGGAACAAACTGTATTTCTCCCAGCCCTTCACTGTAAAACAACCCAGAACCACTCAGGGGACACAGGGGTAATGAAAATTAGAAACTCTGTGTTATTAGCAATAATGCTGTTTTTAGGCTGCTTTTATTCAGAATGTTCATGTCCATGAATTGTTAACAATTATTCCAGTGTAAATCCTTTTTTTCCTGCACAAGATATTCCTCTTCTCTTGCAAGGCAACAACACCATCAGCAGGAAGGCTGACACTGTTTTTAGTACCAAAAATCACCTGAATGCTTAAATATTTAACAGCATTGAAATAAATGAATTGGGGGGCAGAAGAACAGTCACTAACTTTTATTTGCAATAAATTTTTATTCCTGGCTATGCAAAACATACTCAGTTTCCATAGGTATAAAACAGAGATAATTTTCCTTATATCATGGAATTGTTGGGATACACAGTAAATAGTATAAATATAACAGTATACAAATTTAGTTTCATAAACAGACATGAAAGAAGAGAATAGTGCTAATTTCTGCAAGGAACAGCTCTTTGGGTGACTGAGATGAACTAAGATCCTCTCTTTATTCTCTTCAGAGCCAAGGCTGGCATCTATCTGGCTTTAACTGAACGAAAAACAAATTCTAAGCAGATTCAAAGGGAGAAGACAAAAGGAAGCCAATGAACCATTAGACCTTTCTGGCAGGTTGGGACAGCAGGCAGAATATAAACCTGGGCTCTTGAGCAAAGTGCTGGAGACACAGCAAAAATGATTTATTATAATTCAGAGGGTTTTAATTTTTTTTTTCAAGTAGTATAGTGTTAGGCCAACAAATAAATATCATCTAAATAGAAATAACTGCAATTGCACTACAGTAGTGGAAGCTGATGGTTCAGACAGCTACTGTACAGTGCAGACACTCTTCCATTCCATTTGGTATCATTCAAACAAAATCCAATTTTCAAATGCTAAAACACTTACTAACATAACATATTTGAGATTAATTGCTTTCTTATTTTTAATGAGAAAAATGAAAGTGCTAACACAGTCCTGCCATTTCAATATACTAAGTGAAACGATGCTACAAGCTACAAAAGTGAAAATAAAACCAATTCTTCAAACTGCCTCATCTCAATGACCAGCAAGAAAGGTTTGCAACCCCAGTGTCTGCAAACATTAGGATATTCATGATGCAGATTTTTGTTTGCAGATTTCAGCATTCTGCTCTCAAGTATTAGTGCCTTTAAGCTGTTACTATTCTGAGGGTTTTCTTTGAGAACATATCCATTTCCTAATATGGCATTTGGACACTTTCAGAATGTTTTTTAATCTGGTTGGGAGGCCCCATACACATTTTTGCCCCATCTCCTTTCATTAAAGAGCATCTTCAGAGACACTTGCAGTGTTTTATTCCCCAAAAAAGATTTATTATTTCTCCAGCTTTTCTGGAGAAACAAATTCTGCTTAAATTAAAGGAATCAATTTTCTTCAATCTTTAAATTCACATTCAAACTTATCCTTTATTAGTTTATCAGAATTAGTTTATTAGAAGCTACAAACAAGGTATTTAGAAGGCAAATTGGGATTTGTCATGGTTTAACCACAACCACCAAGCAAGTACCACTCAGCTGCTTGCTCATTCCCTCACCAGCAGGACTGGGAAGGGTAAAAGCTGGAGAACTCATGGGCTGAGATAAAGACAGTTTAATTGGGAAAACAAAAGCCTACAGATGCAAGCACAGCAAAACAAGGAATTAATTCCCCACTTGCCATGGCAGGCAGGTGCTCCAGGACAGCAGGGCTCCATCACATTGGGAATACAAATGTCATCCCTCCAAATATCCCCCTTTCACCTGATCTGGCTGTGTCTCCTCCCAACCTCCCTGCACCCCCAGCCCCCTCACCACTGTGGCAGTGAAAAAAGCAGGAAAGGCCTTGGCTCTGTGTAAGCCCTGCTCAGCCATGACATAAACATCTCTGTATTATCATTACTGTCATCACCAAAAATCCAAAACCCAGCCCCATACAAGCCACTGGGATGAAAATTAGCTCTATCCCAGCCAAAATCAGCACAGGTATTCAGTTTGGGTCTTGCAATGTAAAATTTGTTTTCTTGTCTTTTCTTTTTTTTCCTGGAACTTCAAGCATCTCCATTTCTGCCAAGGACAAAAAAAAAAAAAAGAAATGAAAACATTCTGGCATTGTATTTTACTAATGATCTTAAAGCTTGAGTTTTTTTGCCCTACTATAACTCCAATTTTAAATAACCAGGCTACCACAAGGCTAACTTCCTTTATAAATATCATATGACTTAATCACTGGAGAATATTTCTCTGTGTCAACCAACATTCTTCTTACACAGTGGAACTCTGATTTACTGCATTTTCTCTAAAAATGACACAAAATGTGTAGTTTGCAGTGAGTATACTTCATGGCTTTCCTGTTCTCCCTAGCCTCATGATAATTTTTCTTTGATTTCACAGCACTTATCTCAGTTTGACACCATATATTACATTTTTTTTTGCCACCCTTCTCCTTGTAAGTTCTCCAAGGACCCCATTCCCTTCTCATCTTTCTCCATTGCAGAGCTCATATTGACTGCAATGAAAGAAGTCAACACTTCAGACTAATGTTGGTGCTTAAGAGATACAAAGCCTAATCATGACTGAGTTGAAGGACCTAAACATTCAATTATATCCTCAGTAATTCTCTGGGAAGTATCTGAGTATCCAGCAGAAGACTTGTTTATATCAGAGCAGTGTGAAACTTGGATATTGGCCAGTGATTTCAGGCTAAGGACCAGACCCATTAGGATTCAAGTCCTTAAATAATAAGGAAATTTTCAGTGTGTGCAGCCCAGAGCATGGGTTTTATCATCCCTGGGCTGTGGATTGATCAGGCCATGGAATTATTCATTGAGTCACACTGCCTCTGGTGCTTATCAGATCCCATCACTCCTAAAGCAGGGTGTCTCCCTCAGCAAATGACGTCAGATTAGGGATAAACAAAGCACATGAAAAGAAAAAGCACCAAGAACAGTCTGGATTAACTTTGTAATATATCACTGATAAGTAATTGATCCTAAGACAAAAGCTGCTCTGAAAGAGCCAAGACTCTGGGCACTGTCCCTAAGTGTGTGCAATATCAGTAGAGAGAAAAACAAATTCCAAAAAATTAATTAGTTGGAAACAAGATCCTACTGAGATCAGTGGAACTTGCACGTCCAAGTGCATTTAAAAATCGTGAACTACAGTTTTAACTTTCTGAATCACAAGAAATAACAAGATATTTCACAGTAACAATTAATTTCTCACCATCTTTAATATGCAGGACACACAAATGCTTTTCAGCATCCATAAACAAATAACATTTTCCTAATTAGCCACAGCTACTTCTCCAAATCTTGTATTTAATGAACACTAGTCTCTTTCAAACATTGAGAAAAGATAAATGATTTGACAAGCATAAGCCATAGATATGTCAAAATGAAGAAAGTGCTGTTATTCTACATTTTTGCTTTATTTCTTGCTAAGAACTTCAGATTTTATCAATAAATAAACTGGAAAATTGACAAACTTGCTCTAGTGCAGTTTTGAGATACACCTATGAATAATCTGTTTCTATTGAACACACATTTTAAAACTGAACATTTGCCATGCTCTATTTCATAGTCTTGTACGAACAAAATCTGTAACAACTTTACCTAAATCTGAGTGCAAACAGAAAATATAACCTTAATTGAAATATTAGAAATACAGACCTCTCAAAAAATCAGCTTTGTAGCTTGGAACAATGTAAAGGACATATTATGTCACTGTGATAAAAATGGGCCAGCATTTAAATGGCTTCCTTTCTCACTGTAGCTATATTTCTCACAGTCTTGAAGATATTCCCCTCCCCACCAGAGGGGAGTTGAAGTCTTGAAGCTGAAGCACTCACAGGAGATAAGGGATGGTGTGTTTAAAATCCACAAAAGTAATATTCTGGAGTATTTGATATACTCAGAGGTGCTCAGATTTTCTACCAGATAAAAAAAAAAAGCTCAAATGAGTGCACTTTTCATCTTCCTCTAACAATTCTCCTGCTGCTGGGTAGGGGTGAGAGGAATTCATTTTAAGTAACTCAGAATGAGAGGATATAGAATCATTGAATCATCAAGGCTGGAAAAAGCCTCTAAGATCATTGAATCCAACCATCAACCCAACACTGCGCAGTCCATCACTAAAACATGTCCCTAAGCACGACATTTACAGATTTTTGAACACTTTCAAACATGGTGACATTACTTCCTTGGGCGGCCTGTTCCAATGCTTGGCCATCCTTTTAAAGAGGAATTTTTTCCTGATACCACATTTAAACCTCTCCTGAAATATAGCATTGATTAGCCCTGCACTTATGGCCCCATCTGGAAGAAAGAGAAGTGGGCACCTGATTTATGTGTTACCCAAAGACTCTTTAATCTAAAATACACAACATACTTTACATTCTACTTAAGTAACATCTAAAATTTCTAAAAAACTCTTATAACACTGAAGTCCAAGACTGAAGAGTGTCCAGTGCCTCTCAGGAACTCTCCAGCAACTGAGTGCTTGTATCTCATTTCTGTCAGACCAAAGTCCAATGCACTAACTTCCACACTTACATATATATAAATATTTATTTTAAGAAGACAGAGAATATATAAAAGAAATAAAACAAAGATCATTTGGCATTAGGTCTGTCACAAGCACACCAACCCCTCCCACCTGAAGCAAAACCTTATCCAACAGCAGTTAACACGTTATTGTTTGTATATTGAAAAAGAAATTTTCTCCATAATCAAGTTTACTCTCTGCTAAGCCTCACTTGACAGGCTCAATAATGGAGGAGGCACCTAAAGGTCATGGTGTGGTTTTCTTAGGCATTAATTTTACTTTCAGAATCAAAAGGACGCTCATCTCAAGATCTTTGAGCAAACATTGAATATAACTTTTATCTGCACTTCGATTTCATAGTGAGTAAGACAGGTCAGAGACTCTCAGCTGGTTTGGTTTTTTTCACATTTCCTTGATGACAGTTAACAAATTGTGACCAACTAAACTATCTGGAATAACTTGTGTATCTCCAAATGCTCAGTTTCTGGAACAAGCCACAGGGTCTGGTTGGGAGGGACAGGGTTTCTTGAAGTATCTCACAAATTGTCACTGACTGGTTTAGAAAGTCCACAACCCCAGCCTCCTCTTGAGCCTCCTGGTGAGCACAACTCAAATTAGGACACCAGCCTTTAGTGCTTTTGTACCACTTCAGGTAGATAAAAACCTCACTGTCTGAGTCTCAGGGATTTCAGCAGAGCCAGGGCATTACTTTAGTTACTTCTGGGGAAGGGAAAATATGCATAGTTTGGAATGGAGCCATGTAAGACAGTGAATTTTGAAAGCCTCTGATAAATATCTTAATGATGTGGTATGCCTGCCAATCAGAGGTGTTTCTTTTCTTTGATGTCTTTACTAATATGAAGAAGTCCTTTACACCCATTATATAGTCCCAAAGGATTAACCAACTTGTAAGGTTATGATTAGAAATAGATTTTCATATCATACAGGCACTGAAATTATATAAAATTTGATATCTTTCCTTAATGCAGACTATATATCTTGGGTTTATTTCTAAAAATTTATTTTCTAGTTAAATGTTTAAATTAATAGACACAAAAAAGTACTTTTCATTATTTCATGGCTGCTGATAAGTTCCTTGTAGGGACAAGAGTCAGGCTGAGGAACCAAATCTGTTGGTAATTCCCAGCAAAACGTAAAAGCAATATATGTATCTGTGCTCCAGTCCACTTCAAAGTGCTCTCTATGAAAAGAACTTCTTAAATATAGACCTAAAAAATTTGCAGACACCAAATTTTAGTGTGGGATCCATATCACCTAACTTTAGACTTCTGTGATGTAACCATCTATGTCTGATCTAATTATAGTTTCCCTTTTTAGTTAATGGAAGGAAAAAGTACTTCTGATATGTTTTTTTTTTGTGAACTACTTTACTAATCCATCTTTAGATGAGATAAAACACCCATGGGAGTGCCCAATTCTACTTTACCCCTCTGACAGGAGCTGTGATGACTGCCATAGGTGTAGGCGTCTGAACATGGACATCTAAAATTCGGCATAAATACAGGAAATGCCAGTAAAAACTTTTGGCTACAGCACAAGAGTAATTATTCACTGAAATAACAGCAGCAGCTAGAACAGATCCTGGCAGTGTTTGCACAATCCCAGCAATGACTGCAGAGACCATTTCAGAGAACCCCAAACCTGCAAACCAGCAACAGATCATCCATGCACACACACACATATGTGTACATAGGTAAATATATAAATATATCTGTACATATAAATGCCTGTCCATAGGCAGGTATGCCTGTATCTATAGGCAGGGATGAGGAGGGAGTGCACATGTTTCAAACTCTCTTTTATGCAAGTTACACAAGTCATAAACCCCTGCATCTGCCATCATCACAGAAATTTATGTCAGATGGTCCTTCTAACAGTGAGAGAAATGAGATGCTTCAGGAAAGCATATGGAAAACAATAAAGGAGCGTTTTTAATTTCAGTATAACAATAGTATAATATAATTACACCTTGAAAACAGTCACTTGAAACAGTTCATGAGGGAAAAGTGAAAGCTTTTCAGCCTAATTTGGCTGAAAGGGAACTGGATTTAAAAAACACATTTAAATATCAGCTGAGGTGCTGAGCATTACAGCACCCAAGTCTTTTCATAGCCTGAGCCTAAACAACGGATTTAGAAATTATTCAATTAATTAATTTCCAGCAGTGCCTCTCAGTACACTGTGTTCTGCAGTGGAAGCACAGGCTGTTTCACTTGAAAAGAACTCAAAAAGAAGAGAAAGAGTGTTTAGAGCTAAAGAAGCCTACCACACAAGAAAAGTGTCCTCTTTTCAAATTATTAGTGAACAAGAAACACAAAATTAAACTTTTTTAGAACAAACACTACTATTTCAGGGCATTTCATTCAGCTGGATTTCACAGGGAACCATCAACAAGTCAGGACAACTATGTAGTAAACACAAATAAGCCAGAACTGACATTTTTCTTCCTATGTTTTGTAATCTCCACAAATACAAATTAAACAATGGGACAATGGTTTAGAAAGGGCTTCTTTTTAATCTTTGAATGTTACAAAGACAAAATTCAGATCTCTTTTTATAAAAAGACAGATAAAAATCCCAGGAGTAAGCAAGTTTTAAGGAGCATTACTAAATTTTCAAAATGTAATTTGTTTAGAAGACTCAAGCTTATATCCCAGAGAAAATCTATCCTGTCCCAGGTTTGGTACAACTTTAATTCTTATCCTGAAAAATCACTGAAATACAGCTATTTTTCACTAGAAATTTTACAGCCTATCCTAATCCTTGTTTTTATCTATACAAGGAGCCATTTGAAACTATTAAATGACTAAAGTATCAGAAAGGCAGAGACAAGAAGAAGAAATAAGTTTTCTCAGTTCATGCTTACCTTTCTGAGGGACAAACATAAATCAGCATTTATAGAATTGGAGACTGAGTCAAGAGAAGAGGCTCTGGGTACCAGGATCCCTACAGACAATTTTTAGGGTTCAGAGGAGTCCAAGGCTGCATTGGCTCCATCACTTATTCCTGCACACTTTTGACCTCTCAGAACATGATTGCAAGCCTTAGGAGTTGTGCATTTGTCCCACAGAAATACTTTTCTTCACTTTTATGCAGGTCAGACACCACATCAACTGCACAAACTGATTTCTAACCTATCAGGCACTTATTTAGTTTTTTTTTTATATCAATACATGTATTTCTAACATATAATTACTGTTGGTAGAAGACTTTATTATATAAGCTTTAGAGGGTGCAAGATACCTAAACTGTGTCTTTTAATTAAAAGAATCTTACATGATAATCACTTAATCTATTGTGAGCTTCCTGAGATAGCAGTCAGGTTTACCTAATCTATATAACTGTCATGTGTTTAATTAACTAATGGTTAATAGGGATTTCTAAAACAGATTAAATCAATAGCATTAGGCAAAAAGACAGATTTCTAATGAGACTCATTGATTTGGTGGTTGATTTTTAATGATTCCAGAATGAGCAAGCAATGTCTTATAGAGGAGAATTACATCTCAACAGAGCTTTATTACCTTGTTTGAGCAGTGCTGTATGCTGCTTTCAGGAGGGAATAATTCATTTGCAGAAGTGCCTCACTGTTTCAATGTGTGACAGTTAAGAATATAATTAAAACAGAAATGCTATAAAAACTCAGAAAATACCCCAGTAAGGCTGCTCTCTTGGTTAAGGCATCAAACAGGATGTTCCAGCCCCACAATGCTGAGCACGTGAGGGGACAGCACTGGGTGCCCAGCCCTGCATGTGCCAATCCCATGGCAAACCTGCTCCACTGGGCACAGCACAGCTGTTCCTACATTTCTGTACCAACTCACAAATCCACTCCACACAGGCAGCTCCACCCCTTTGTGATTCTTCACCTAACACTCATTCTTATAGCCAAATACTTAAGATGTCTCAGGATCAATTCCTCACTTAAAATTAATTGTCAAATTTGTATTCTTATTTCACAAACTAAAAAAAGTTCATTCTGTGGTGGTTTCCCTTTTTCCTCACTGAGTTCATAACTGAGCTGTGTACAGACTTTCTCGTCTCTACTGTATTCAGCCTTCTGGTTTCTTAAGAAGCCAAAGACTTATAGCAATTTGTCAGAAAAATACACTTCCAGTCTTTTGATTTATTGATTTGAAACCAATTTATTGATTACCTCGCCTAACTTGTGCCTTGATTCTCCTTAGAAGGTCACATTATTTAGTTTCAAAACACTTTCTAAAATTCCTTCTCGGGATGTCATCCCCAAATCCATCTTTTTTTACAGGCAAACCTGTTAGAATTCTTTTGCTTTGCAATGATGCAGAACTCTATATAATGTGTCCTCTATAAATTAAATAACAATATCGAAATCACTATAAGCACTTTTATGCCTATATACATTTGATCTATGATATAAAATCTCTCCAGGATTTTCCAAACAAATTCTTTAAGCAGAACTCAAGATACTTTTGCCAGATAAGAATTAGACAGACAAGTTTGTTTTTGTTTTTTGTTTGTTTGTTTTTTTGAGAACTCATATCTAAGCTTTAGAGCCATTGTAACAAAGTGATGAATTGTTCAAAAACCAAATACAACCTGGTTGAACTTCTCACATGACTTTATGAGTAGATCTGCCATTTTCCCTCTTATTATGTAGGGAAGGAAGAGACGTAAAATCATTTCAAAGTGCTGACATTTGAAAAGAGGTGACCAAATTCAACTTGAACACTCTTGACCTCAGAGCTGTAACAGCCCCCAGCATAAGAAGCAGGGGAATGCTGCATTTGAGAAGTTGCTCTTAAGACTTTGGGTAAAGCACAAAAGATCTACAGCAGCCAAGGTTATGAGACAGGCAGGACAAAGGCATGGTTAAACTGCCTGACAAACTCAGTGCCAGCAGTTGCACTCTGACTTTTTAAATGTCCCACTGCTACTTCAGGTTGCTATTGCAGCTTTCAGTCTCCTTTCAGGAGTGCTATTGTGCACTGCTACAGAATCACCACCGCAGCAGAGTGCAGAGTACTTCAGGGAACAAGCTACCATGTGATGATTTATCTTAATGCAACTGACTTTTATGATCATATGTGATAGCTGAGTTACTGTTCCCACCACAGAGATAGTTTTTTAAGTAATTAAAGGTAGTTGATTAACAGGATGTTAATATTCAATATTCTTGGGACAGAAAAAAAAAATGTAGTGAATTACTGAATAACTGTAGATGAGTTACAATTTTTGTAACTGTCATATTTATCACGAGTTTTAATGTATTAAAGATTATTTTTTTCCAAAATATTGTAAAGGATGTGTTTTAACAAGCCCCTCACATCTGCTCTCATGCAATGTTGATAGCAGCTATCAAGAGTGGTAAAATAAAACATTTGTTAAAGAGAAAATGTGACCAAAGGAGGCAGTCAAAACAGTCAAACTTTTAACACAGTGAGAAGAGTAAGTCACTGTAGAGCAAAGGCACATTGGGGAAATAGTGGCATATTTACAGATATTCTGCTATTCACTTGGGTTACAATTTGTGCCACATCTCTGAGGTGGTAATTCTGTGTGCACAAGGCATCCCTACACCTTGCATGAAAACCACTGCCCTGGACTTCTGCAAAAGGGTTCCAAACACAAGCTGACCTATGGCAAGTCTAAACAGTGGCTAAGCAGGAATATCCTTTTAGGAACACAATAAAATACTTGAAAAGCCCTTTCAGGTCGTACCATGAATTGTTACTGCAGAAACATTTTTCATCTACAAAGACCTCCTCTATCAGAAAGGAACAAAAGTACTTACAAAAATAGAAGCAGCAAAAACTGAGAAACATAAATACATCCACTGGCAAATGGATCAGCTTTTGCTGGCTAATCAAAGCCTTGTCAGCTTCAGCATGAGTGTGCTCAATGACAAGCTTATGTGGCCAGGACATTCAAAATCCCTCAAAAGGCATTCCCATTCCATTTACACCTGCCCTTCAACAAACCTGCCATTACTCTGCTTTAAGGATTTTGTACAATGCAGACATTTTCCTGGAGTGCATAGATGGGATATGATTAGATTTATTTTTTTAATCCCAGAGCCTAATATTAGTCAGTCATGAGTTCAAACAGTTATTAAGATAATATATGTTCTTTTCTGTCCTTAATTCTCTCATTTCTCTACTATGTCTTGTTATAACAAACAACAATTACCATGTTTTACTTTTATCTGATTTTATGATAAAAGAAGATATATTGTGCCATTTTTCATTGAGTATATCTTCTGCAGGAAAAGATCTTACTTTGGGACATAGACTTTTACTGAGATTAATTCCCACAATTAATCTCAATGAATTATATGTTTAATTAGATGCCTATTAATGTTTTATGCCTACAATGAATCATAGCACTAACTTGAGGAAATCAAATGCACTGAATTAAAATAAATGGTTGTTCAATTTGGTATGTGCATAAATATCAGTAATTAACCAGAGATATGTTTTCATGCAGGCAATAATATTCCCTGAGAAATGCATTAGGAAATGTCCTCCTAGAGGTATTTGTCACTCCAAACCCTTGTAAAACAGATATTTACTGTTGTCACTGTTGGTGCTCCACACAACTGAATAATCTAAGGAATGCATTTGTTTTTTGTGCACTTCTATTCCATTGTCTCAGAGACACAGAGATTAGCAGAAACACACAAACAATGTGGATATATTTTAATTTTTTTAAGTATTTAAAAATTATTTTTATTTTTAATATATTTTAAATTATTATTTTTAATTATATTTTAATTAAGTTATATATTTATTGCTGGATGATGTGCCTGTAGGAGGATTTGAAAGGTAGAGGGTGAAATAGTAAACACAGAACTTTTACCAATTCTCTTTGCTCAGAAAGCTCAAAGCTGTAGCATTTTATGGATGAGGAGAGGAGAGGAGAGGAGAGGAGAGGAGGAGAGGAGAGGAGAGGAGAGACACTTGGCAGGTTAAACTATAAACTTGCTCATTTCTGAGAAGTATTTGGGAGCACAGAGCTCACAAAATGAGGACATGAATGTGTTGGTTCCCTTTCCCTGCAGACATGTCCCCATTGTACCCAGCTCACAGCCCCACCTTCACTCCAGGCCTCTCAGGGAGCAGCCAGCATATTCTTTTTCTCTAAATATTTGAAGTTTCCAGTTATTTTTATCACATATCCTCTCTCACTTCCCTTGTATTGTTTACTCCTCCATTAACCACCTGCAGTAATTACCCAGGGTACTGTTGAGCAGTGGATGAAGTCCAGTTTTTAGTAGCAATTATTGATATTACCTCAAGGTATAAAATTTCTGCATAAATGAATAAATAAAAAACTTCCAAGACATCAAGTTAAATTTCCTCTATCATGTAAACTCATTTTGTGTGTTGATTTTCAGGAATAAGTGTATTAATTAACTGCAATTTGGAAGCATATAGGACAAATGCTGCTCTATCCCTGACTCCTCAAGGGTTCAAAGGTTTCAAAAACATTTCAAAAAGTGCCATGATTTTAAATTCTAACCATATTTTTTTTTCCATTGACACATACTTAATCACCTATATAACCAAGGTTTAGGAGGTAGCAAACAAAACTGCTATTTCCCTAGGAACATTTGCAACCACTCTTAACAATTGTTTTTTAAATGAGCTTACTGTTAATTAATTTCAAAAAGGTGGCTCAGCCGTCATAGGAGATGAATCATTACTTTCCAAGCACAAAAATAGATTTTGGAATATGTTTGCCTTTTTTTTCTTTTTTCTTTTTCTTTTTTTTTAATGGTGGCAGTATTTTGCAGCAGTGCAGGGTTTTTTTGACAGTGTAACCTGCAGTGGAAAATAGATATTGATTTGTATTAGTATTTTGTTTCCTTAAATTTCTTCCTGGTATTTGTAATTGTGTAGCAGTGAGGCAACAAAGCTTTCTGCTGCTTAAACTAACCTGGATTGAAATACCACTATTGCTGCATGCAAGTTTGAAGCAGAAGATTTGGCTACATAACCAACATCAGAATTGCAAAGTTTATCTTCTGCAGACTTCAGGGATCTGGTTAAAAGCAAACAGGTTCTGACATCTTCAGTTTGGATGTCTTTTGGGTCCAGTTTGGCTATTTTATTTTACATTATTTATTTATTTATTATTCATTTTACTTAGGCAAGAATGGCAAAATCCCCAGAAAGTCTTTCTTGGAGGAGTGTGCCAGTAGCTAAGAAAATGAATGCTTAAATGTAAATATAAATTTCAAAAGTCTGGTCAATGAAGGCTGTTGCTTCATGTGTCAATGTGAGCCAAATCAAAGAACACACAGTAAAATTTTGGATGAGAAAGTTTTTATTGAAACTGATTTTAATGGAAAATATGAGCTTCCAGAGTTTTTTTTTGTTTCTCATAACTGGTGAATGCTTTTCATCAAATAAGTGTGCATTATAAAAAGGGTAATTTTTACTGCAGACAAACCATTTTAACCTCCTTTCATTTTTGAATTCCTCACTTGTGCCAAGCAAACAATTGAAGCATCTCTAGACGTGCTGTATGGGAACACAGTTAAAATTCCTGCTGTCCTCTCCCCTGTCCTGGGTTCCACATCTGCTCTGCAGCTTCCATGGGCAAAACATGCAGGGCAAAACCAAGACAGGGCAGCAAGAGAAGCCAGAACAATTCCTGGAGGCCCTGCCCAGCCCACCACACAGAAGGAACCAGTGTGATAAACCTTGGAGACACCTGAACCAATACTCTGCAGTTTGGCCTCATGGATTTCAGGAGCCGGTTTTCTTTTTTACAACGTTATGCTCCCAAAGCTGAAATTTTCTAGGCAATTATCACTTTTATCAGACTGGCTTTAAGAGTAAAGCACTTGTATTTCAGGCCAGGAAGGTAAAGCTCTTGATACCATACATTAAAAAATAATGCCACATGTCTGACTGCTTTGGCAATGGTCTTAGCACACCAGCTGCTTGCCTCTCCCACTGCAGATAGAGCTAAACTCATTTTCTGCTACTAGAAGGAAGAGAATTCTGTTTGGCTCTACTAATTGCATTTTAGTCTCAAGAATATAGCCATACACCTCACTTGGAAGGCTTCGAAATCTTTGTCACAGCACAAATCTTTCCCTTGGAGAAAGGGAAAAAAAATAAAATATTGCCTCTAATTTCTGCTCACTCCAAGAAGACATATAGACTAGTAGTACCACTTTGAACTGATGCTTTAAATTTAATTCCTCTTGCAGAAAACAGAGCTTGTGAACCATGATTTAAGGAACGGAAATCTTTCCTTTATTTTCTCCATTATTACCCAAAGATCTTAATTAATTGCATAAAGGGATATTTTTGCTATGTTTCTCATCACTTTTCATCAGACTGGGACCCACAGCTGTTTTTCTAATTTTCATAGGTTATTACAACTTTTTATTTGATTTTAATTCATCTTGTGCATTAGAAATATGCACTGATAGCATTTTTAGTTAAATTCAATTAAATTAGGTTTACACTCAATATCTCTAATTTTCTGGCCTGCCAGTGTCCAGATGATGAGCTCATAATACATTTATAAATATTCTTAATTCTTACATTGTGTATTCTCTGCTAAATTTGAAGCCAAAGAAGCCATGGTAAATAAATCAATATTAGAACTTCAATAAAGGCAAAATTATTTCTTCTTCACTCTTTTTAAAAGGGTACAAATCCTGTACAAATTCCATGAAAATCTACTCTGACCACTGCATTATTGTAAGTGGAAGAATGCTAGACCCTCTCTGATATATAGAGTTATTTCACAAGAGTGCTGTCTAGATCTGTCATATGGGTGACATGTTTTAGAAACATGCAGAGCAAAATTTGGGGTGAAATTAATCCCCTTTAATGCCTCCTTCCTAAAACTAGAAGCAACAAAATAGAAGAAATTCAATGGAAACAATGAAACAAAAAATCAAAGTCTGACCAGACCGCAAGCTTTGCTCTAATATTATTTACAGGATCTATGAAGTGTGCTGATTAGGACAATATTTTTCCTCCTACGTGGAAGACAGAATGCCAGAAATACAACAAGCATAAAAAACAGCTTGGCAGAAGGTTGGCATTTCAAGAGTACTTGTGGGGGAGAGGAGTTTGATAGCTAGATTAGAAAAAAAAAGGTGACTTTCCATCTAATTAATGTGCCATTGTCAGGGTTTAATCCCAGGCATCAGAGAAGCACCAGGCACTGAACTCACTCTGCTGCCCTGTGTGGAGGGAACCAGAAAGAAAAGGTAAAGATCTCATGGGCTGAGGAATGAACAATTTAATGACTGAAACACAATAAAATACACTAATACTACTGTTAGTAATAAAAAGGAGGGAAAGTGTAACTGGTACACACTAAATAGAATGGATTTATATCAAAACAGCAAGGTTTGATCCCAATGAGGCAGAAGCCTTTATTTCAGGGTTTGCAACCCTTTTTATGAGGTGTTCCCATACAGGTCAGCATGATTGGCCAAAGGAACCTCTCTGGTGCCATTGGTGGAACAAGAGGAAAACACATCCAGAACAGCTGTGTGACATTGTTTTGAGAACCAAAACCTATTTACAAAAACCAGTCCTTGAAAGAGAAGTTTCCCAACAGACTTTCCCTTGGGAAAATCAGTCATTGACAGGCTGAAAAACTCTCTGAAGTTCAGAAAATCATGTCCACAGGAGAGGAATAAACCCCTAGATAAATCAGTGAGGCAAGACAACTGCTCAGCATGCACGGAATGAGACCCAGCCCGTACCCACCCAGCAGTCACTGCCCCAGCCAGCTTCCCCAGCTTTCTCAGCTTCTTCAGCTTCCCCAGCTTCCCCTGGTTCCCCAGGTTCCCCAGGTTCCTCAGCTTCCTCAGCTTCCCCGGCTTCCTCAGCTTCCCCAGCTTCCTCAGCTTCCTCAGCTTCCCCAGCTTCCCCAGCTTCCTCAGCTTCCCCAGCTTCCCCAGCTTCCTCAGCTTCCCCAGCTTCCCCAGCTTCCCCTGGTTCCCCAGCTTCCCCAGCTTCCCCTGGTTCCCCAGCTTCCCCAGCTTCCTCAGCTTCCCCAGCTTCCCCAGCTTCCCCAGCTTCCCCAGCTTCCCCTGGTTCCCCAGCTTTCCCTGGTTCCCCAGCTTCCCCAGCTTCCTCAGCTTCCCCAGTTCATGGACTGGGCATGATGTTCCAGGCTCTGGAATGTCCCTTTGGCCAGTCTGGGTCAGCTGTCCAGGCCCTGCTCTCCCCTGGTTTCCCTGCCAGAGCTTGGGAACGCAGAAGTCCTTGACTGAGAGCAAGCCCTGCTCAGCAACAACTCAACATCAGCGTGTTATCAGCATTATCCTCATGCTCAGTCCCAATCACAGCACTGTACAAGACGTGGAGAAAATGAACTCTGTCCCAGCTAAAACCAGGCCAGCTGCCAACTGGTGATAAAATCCAACCAGTAGAGGTTCTTTTGTGTATGTTATGTTAGAAGCATGCAATAGATTCATACCGATGAAGTCAATGGAACTCCTCGTCTTGTAATAAGAGTTTATAATTTGGAAATCAAATTTATTTTTAAAATCAACAGGAATGCTTATTTTGGAAATTCATGGGGACAGGAAATACATCTAAACTCAGTCTTAACATCTAGCCAATTAAAATAATTAATTTTAATTTTTCATAACTTCATCTACTGAATATACACAAACAACATGAAATTCAGAATTTTCTCCAAATGTTCATATTAAGACCTTCCTCTTGTCCTCCTACTCTGGGACACTCTATTAACTATGAGAAGCAAAGCTCTAATTCTTCAAGAACTGTGTCATAATATGTTTCTTTCTTCTATTAGCTAATTCCCTCACTCACAGTCAGTGCCAAGTTTTTCCTTTGCATCTCAGTCATCAAATCCAAATTCAGATCCCATCAGCAGCAGCTTTGCTGTTGACTTCCTCATAGCCAAGATGTGGTTTCAAGGAACATGTGCTGTCATTTATGCCTTCTCCCAGTCCTGTAATAGCCTGACTTTGATTCTATGCAGAAGAATGCAAAAATCTCACCACTGTACTACCTAGTCCACATAGAGCTGCTGCATTAATAGCTTTATTCATATGAAGAGGATAGTAAAAGAAAGAAAATTGTCTACAAACTTATCACCAGTATCTGAATGTATGAAATTATATTTTCATAAGACAAGTTCATTAGATCTTAGATCTGGCATATTTTATAGCAAAGCAGCAGGACTTTGCAATATAGACACATTATAATAGCAAAGGTTGGGCTAAAGTGGGACCCAAGTGGGACCAAAAAGACATGTTAAATTTAAATTAAGATTAAGTGGAGGACTGGGATCAGCCAGTGTTTGTTTTAGATGGAAGGAATCAAGGTATTTCAAGAGCATTTAATAAAATCCAAGAAAAATCAGGCTTCTGAGGTGTGGAGAGAAAAATGGATTATGGTGACATGGATACATGTGACATGGCTTACTACCAAAGTGCACAAGCAATAAACCTATTCATTTAAAAGGTAATGAAATCTTACTTTTGATGCCATCAAGGACAATATTCTTCAGTTCTTTGGAGATACTTCAAGGGAAGAACAACACTTTCTCATTTCATAGGTCTGATTCATTTAAATGATGTCATTTAAAACAACGTGTGATGTTTTATGTACTGTATCACAAAGTGAGCTACAAATGACTTCACTCTCCAGACCTGCACCACTGGCTGCTTTGGGACACATGCACAGCTTCTAATTATGTGTTTTATTTGTTCCTTCTTGCTTATTAGAGGATTGGTTCTTTCAAACACAGATGAAAATGAGGGAAAGAAGACTAATGACAGTGCCAGAGACAACCAACATTGTCTTGGAGACAAGGAGCCTGCCTCCTTGCAGGTTTTTATATCCTGTTTGTTCTAATCTTAGATGAATCAGAATTTCGTTGTACCCTGGACACTAAAGTAAGCAAGAAAAGTAAAATTCAAAGCAATTGTAACAGTTATGGTGTCTGATTAAAACCCTTGGTATCTAGAAATAAAACAGTGTGTTGCTCATCCTGTTTTGAGCTGAGTACATTGGATATTCAATAATCAAGGTTCTTTGTTGAAGAATTATTTTGCATAATGCAGAAGTTGCTTGACTTTAACCTGTTGTTGGTTTTGGTAGTAGATTTTCTTCCTCCAAAATCACATAGATTTCACTATGAAATGCAAAAAACTGTTTGGTAAACATTCCAAATTCTTTGTCATATCCGTGTTTCTCTTTAGGGATGCATATGTCTGGAATCTGATTTAATTAACATAGCTTATATATGATTATATTAAATCATGAATGATTAAAATCCAAACATCAGACACAAATTTGTGTTAACTTTATGTATTTACACTACATCAGAAGCACTGCTCTGCTGTAGTCTCAGTGGATTGTCAGAGGCAGGAGCTGGCTGGCTGCCCATCTCCCCACACAGATCCAGGACATTCTGGGCCATGTAGCTTAAGAGAGTTTCATCAAAGGGAAGGGAAGGGCTTGGTTCTGTACAAGGAATAAAAGAATTACTTCAGCTGGAAAAAAGTTTCATTGCAAAGCCCCTGTCCTGCATAGATTAATTATGCATACATGAGTACTTGCTCATATGCATTTCTCCCAAAAGTCAATTTGCTTAAAATGTTGAAGATCAGATTGAGGTTTAATAGAAATTCCTGCCTGAAAGTCCAAGTTTATAATCAACAAAAAAATAAATCAGCCCATCCCAGTATTCAACAGGTAATTTACACCAAAGCCAGACCAACCCATGGCACTCAGCTGTGGTGCCACTCATATTTTACAATATTTTGCCTCCACTCACTGCTTGCTCTCAATATAGCTTAGCACAGATGCCTTACACCATAAATAATTTCAGCCTTCCTGAATGCAGATAAGACACAGCACAGATATATGGTGACATTTCATTTTAGGATGTATTTAAGTAGTTCAGAAACTATGACATAAAACAGGAAACTTGAAAGCAATTTTCTCTTTCTATAAATATATGTATCCTGGTATGTGGGAAAGGAAAGCACAACACTTTGCTGGACAGAACAATATTACAAGATCTTCATACTAATATTAAAAGATCAAATAGTTTGAGACTAGGAAAAAGCAAATTTTGTGACAAGCAACTAATTATAATAAAAAAAAGCATGCATGCTAGCTAACCATCTGCCACCAAGGGAACAAATTTACCTGCTATTAATTTTGGAGATAAACAGAGAGCTGAAATACCAGATTGCACAACTTTGAGAACAAAATCACTCGCATGCAAAAGGGAGGTGTACAGCCTACAGCATTTAATTTAACATCTTTCACACAGCTCCAGGGTCTGGAAATGAAAAATGTTCTGTAGTTTGCTAGGAATAGGAGTGTCATACACACATGTACAGCTGCTTAATATTTGGATTAACAGCTTCTTGTGATGTTACACTTTGGCCTGATGATGACCAGCACCTCTGACCAGAGCTGTTGGGTGCTAGTTATAAGTTATCAAATGGAGCAGCAGAAATAAAAGATGATCAACAGATAAAGACCCTTATTTATCCTGATCTCAGGTCTCAGTCTGTAAGGAAATGAAATCATTCCAGATTAACTGGAAGTCAGGATCCACCATAGGTAGCAAGTAAGTTCTTCTGAGGTACTTTGAATCAAATTCAAAAATCAGGTTGACAATATGTGAATATCTTAAAATCATAACATCAGGTCTACTGAGAAAAGCACATTGCAATTTTATAGTTTAGAACAAAAGACAGCTTACACCCTTCTGCTGATGCATCCTACCTTGTATGTGCCCCTTGTAACAGAGTTATTATCCACATCTTCCATCTGCATGTAGGATTATATTTAAAGCAAAGATTTGGAGGGAGGAGAAAATAAAAAAAGCATCAGGAGATTAGCTGAGAAGAGAGCAGGTAAACCTGTTTTTGCCAAGAGCTGGCATATAATTTACTACCCATGAACATGCAGAAAAATGTACATGAATGACTGTAATTCTGACTGCATTTTTATACTATAGATCTCAAGATCTCTTATCTACTTATTTGAAATAAGAAAGTTGTGTAGTTATCAGTGACATTTAAATTCAAAGGAACACTCAGTAAGGATAAATGTCTTTGATGAGATGAGTGAGTTTAACCCACAAATTCACAGTCAGTGCCTTATTTATGCTGGTTCATATCCTGGATTTATCTTTTCATAATTCGTTGGATTAGATTATGGAAAGCAACATTTTAATACTCACCTCACACAACAAAGTGCACTACAAATAACATCAGAGGCCATTTTATACTCTAGATATTTATATATGCAAGTCTATATTCCTGAAGCTTGTCAAATCTATTTTACTTTAGTCATAAAAATTCAGCTGTTGTATATCTGCTTGGTTCCAGATGGACAGGAAGAAACTGAATAACTGTTTATTGATTTCTAAGCATTTGGAGCACTACAATGAATAAAATTCTTTTTCTTTGCAGGAGTGAGTGTTAGAAAACCAAAACCAAAAGTATCTTCACTCAATCTGCAAAATGTTCTATTAAATACAGTGATCTTTTTCAGGTGCAATAAAAACATTAGAAGGCTTTTTTTTTAGTTTAAATTAAGTGTATTTTGAGTAACATGTTATAAGTTATCTTATTTCACATTTCCTTTGTTCCACCTCCACTCCCTTTCCCACTAAGTTTATTTTTCTTTCACTCTTGCTGTAGGAAAATACCTGAAACTTTCACAGTAAGATGACAGATTGGATGCTGTGGAAGAGGAAACATCACTTTCAGCCCTATCCAGCACTGCCACGAGACCTGTATCCTTAGTTCTCCAACAGTTATCTAAGTAGCTTACAGCTCTCTTAGTCCAGAAATAGAAATCAGGAGGATACCCAGTAAAATCTCTTGCACAGCTAAGATAAAATTCCACTGAGTAGGAAATGCTACAACAGCAATCTATGCAAGGAGAAAAATGAGAGCACGGGAATAAGATAATTTCAGGAAAAGAGGTGCAGATTGTGATGCTGTGCTGCTTCTGATTGCCAGAGTGAGCCAGCTGAAAGTAGCACTGGTGATCCTGTGCATCACTGAAGAGTGGCATAATAGACACACACACAAAGCAACAGTGTCCTTTGGGAGGTCTGTGTGTTAGACCCACACACAGGAAAGTCAAGGAAATTTCGAGAGGATTTTTCAGTTTAAAAGATAGTTTAGAAAGCATTAACATTTTCAGCTCTAATATTTTATTGGTAATGCTTCGCAAAGGGACAGCAAACCATTTTACAAGGGGCCTGAATCAGCAAAAATATTCTGACAATTTCTCAGCACTTCAGTGACACAGATTCCCTGTGTCCAAGTCTGTTCTCATTTATGAGCATATAAATATGGAGCAACTCTTCTTTGGAGGAGGTGGTGACAGTTTATAAGCTTCATTTTGAAAGTTTCCTTGCAAATTAGTCTAAAACCATTGTATAAAAAATGTGTTTCTCATTTCTCTGTTTAGTGTATTAATAGAAGAGGATTTCCTGAATGGTAAAAAAATTACTCTCTGTAAGACTTGCACAACTCTACCAAACAGCAGCAGAACTGTCACAGTGTGACATTTTCATGCATTACAAATGTGGTTTATTTCTGACTTCAAAAGATAACACCATTGGCCCTGGATATAAATGGGAAAAAACATGAGATTTTAATTCCTACATGCTGACCCATGTTTCAGTCACACAATCACTGGACTTACAACTTAACAATGAGTTGGGAGTTGGGCAGCCAGCACTTAGCATTACTGTGTGAATGGCCTTCTGCTGCCTTAAGTTCCAGCAGTGGCTACAGGCCATGGACTGAGTAAGATTTTCATGGAAATTATATGAACTTCAGAGCATCTGAATGATCAATCTCTCACACATGCAAACACCCACACACTGTCTGTCTCTATTTTTTATCTTAAAAATAAAATGTCAATAAGACATTACTTTTAGCATCTTTTTTTTTTTTTTTTCCATTGATAGCAGAATGGAACTAACACACAATCTCAACATTTCCTATGAGGTACCCATGGCTTCAATAAACAGGTGCCATTGAGTACCAGCCGAGTCTGACATCCTCTTTAATTCCTTGAATACCTTGAATTTCATTGCACAACCACCCCACTGGAAAAATTCAGTATTTTTTAGCTTGGAATACTGGAATCTAATCCTTTTGAGCCACGTAAGACTTGTGCTTGTATTGGAAAAATTTTATGCTTCAACCGTACTTTTGAGAAGCTGCTGTTGGTTCCAGTGAATTAGAGACTGCAGAATTGGGCCAGTTTGTTTGGGTGACTTGTTAGAACTGCCAATATCTATTCAAACTTTGCAGTGTTTATGTAAGAGTCATCAGTTCAAAAACATTGGCCCCCTACTATCCTCACCTCATTAGTCCAACCATGCTCTGAAAACACCAAGAGGAAGTGCTCTTTGAAAAGTTCTTTTTCAGGGAGCTCGTATTTTTAGCAAAAAAGTTGCTGCTATTAGATGTTTGGACTTTTTTTTTTTAAAAAAACCACTCTAGGTTTTGAAATACAGAGTTCTTTTAAAATGTCATCAGCTTACCTGCCCAACTGAATCCAGACGCTCTTTTCTGTAAGAAGTCAAAAAAGGTCAACTGCCTTTGAAGATGCTGGAGGCAAGATCAAAAGCATCTGGAATTAAGTCAGTTCTCAAGTGCTGCACTAAACAAAATCGTGTATTGCTTGTTCTCAATGTTTGTCTCTCTGCAAGTGCAGGACTGAGCATTGCTTTGGAATCCATTGGAACTTGACAATTATTCCTAACCCTGGAGAAACCCAAACATCCTCAAATCATCCCAGCTCCTGGTGTTACAACACTGTAACTCCATCATGCAAGAATCAGGACTTCAGTGCCCAAAGAGGTCATTTACATTTTACTTCTGGTTTTTAAGACAGAGGAGAGAACAGTCCTCAGCTTCATCCCCTGGGAGGATTCCAGCCCTCCAAAGCTCCGCCATTCTCCTCATGTTTACCTTTATATCTTTCAATATTTTTCATTCACCTCAAAGAGCATGTATTTGCTCCAGAGGAAGCACCAGGGAATTCTGTTTTCTGTGTGTGATAGGGCTGCCTATGGAGAATAAAGCTCAGGGTGTGTCCACATCAGCCATATGAGGTCTGGGCACAGGGTTCTAGGGAGAAGCAGTAAAGGATTACCCCTTTAGGGCTTCTAGGATGCAGCCACAGAGTGAATATTCCTGTGTTTCTATACCTGTCTGCAGCATCACCTTGATGGCTGAGGTAGGATCCATCACCTCAGCCATACACAGACTCTGTGAAGCAAAGACAATTCCCAAAAGGGTTTTAATCAATGTATACCCACTGTCTAACCCACACTGGCATGGACAGCTCCCTAAAGCTTATCTCCGCCCAGAAGAATTATTTTCTCAGGCAAAGTAATAGACTTCAAAGCACATATTAGACAAAAGCAAGTAATTCTGTAATAATTCCATTTGAAAATATGGCAGATGAGCAAAGCATCACAGGCTGTCTAATTATATCTCCCTACTTCTTCCATGATATCTCCCATATAACATCTAATTGAAAATAAGTGGTCTGATCATTTCTGAGCCATGTTTCTCACAGTTGTATTGATTATCCATAATATTTTCATTTATTACATTATTTCTAGCACAGGTGCCCAGATTGGAAGGTTACTCTTCTGTAAGCATCTCAGCTATTTGAAATTAGATGACCTTGTTACTTTCATGAATGAAAAAAAAATTTTCCAATTTTACTTTTTCAGTATTTCTCTTTTTACCTCACCTTCTTAAATACTTGTTTCATTAAAGATCATCTCTCAGTTTTTTTAATGTAAAAATAACATATTAATTTCACAAAAGCATGCAGCAAAACAGTTCAATGTTATGCTAAGCCACTCAAGGTAGCTTAATAGAACTGCTAATGTGACTATTTTAGAATGCAAGATGGTTTTTTTCAAGTACAAGGGATAAAAATGCATGGGTGGTATGCTCTGCACATTGGACTATAAAGAAGTTTGATAATAGAAATGGATAATCTTAAACTGTAAGGCCTTACAAGTAACTCACACATTTCAAGTGACATTAATTCATTTTTTTATGTCAGCTTTTCTTACAGTAAATATTTTTTCTTTGTAGTAATATATACCTTGCATCTATATATAGATGCAGCCTATAAAAAAATCACCAAAAGTATTACATTTAATTTTTTTATTATTTCCTAAGTGAAAGTAGAGTAAGGAACAAGAAAGGTTCATTTAATGCTGTATATTGTGTATATTGTATATTTAACTTGACAAGAGAACAAGCTGTGGACGTGCATCAGTGTGGTCACGTGCAATATTAGGGAAATACACAGCCACTGATAAAGAATGCTCATAGCACTGGGGGTAAGATAAACCTGGGATTTCTTCTGGGCTGTCATTTCCCAAAAATCATAGTTTTCCTTCTGATAATTACTCCCCCGCAACACAATTACGTCCTTATTGCTGACATATTTAATTTTCTTTGCACCTCTAGTGTGTTCAAACTGCAGAGCTACGTGGACAAAAGCTCCCCAGCTAATTAAAGTCAGGAAGTGATGTGTTTATTACTGTGTTGGGCAACACAGGGAGCACCCTCCCAAAATGTGTGTGAAATCCACAAAGCTCTTGCCCTCTTTTCTCTACAAAAATCTTACATATTCAGATATCACTTACTGCACCACAGACATGCATTTCCTAACCCTGCCTAGCCCTGCTTTGTATTAAAATGAGCTCAAAGTCCTCCTGTGCCTGTGAAGTTCTTTCGAATTGGGTTGGTGGGTCTTGAAATGGGTCAGTGATCTCCTGAGATGAAGTCAGGGACGTCTTCCTCAGGTTAAACTTGTCACCTTTGTCTTGCTGGCAGGCTCTCTAGTCCTTTGGCTGAAATCCAGCCCTCCCATCCTGCTTCTGGCTGGGTTTTGGGCTCAGGTGCAGTTATGGTTTCTTCATCTTCACAATGGCTCATCTTTCTTGTCTCCTTCTACAAACACAACTAAGCCAAGCAAATAATGGATTGCCTTAGCTCTATTAGACTCATCTAATAATAATTAATCAATCCTTTGCATAGTTTCTACTACCTCTCTTAATCAAGATATATTGCCTCTGTCTTCCTAGCTATATTCTCAGCTTCAAAGTTTTTTTAACCCTTTGATTCACTACCACTGCTTCTCATTTTCAAGGCCACAGATGCGGGTCAGGGACTGACCCTTAGCAACTTTCCCTTCACTGAACAGGCAAGGCAAGGCAGCACAGCAGAGCCTTCCTCCCAGACACCATCAGCAGGCACCTCGAGAGCCTTAGAAAAGACCACAAACTCAAAGTTTCTTTATTCTAGGCAGTCTGTGGTATCCACTCTAAAATGATGCAGGTGAGCTGAAATACAGTTTCACAGTTTGATATTTCTCAAGTGTTGATTTTTTAGGAAAAGCAATTTTAGAAAGATGGCCTTAATAACTTTGATATTTATTTAACATTTGGTTAATAAATAACAATCTTTTTTCACAGAGATTAAAAATATTTTAAAATAACTCATTGTATTTTTCATGCAGAATTAAACTCAGAGTGCCAGACTCCATAACTTCTAATCCTTCCAAAATATGTATTAAGGTTATTCATCTAATTCTACTGCACATGACTAACATTAAGGGAAAAGTCTCTTTTGAAAACACTCTCAATAATTTTTTAGTTTTACCAGAGTAGCCAAAACACATGTTCTAAGTTTATGTACATCTTTCCTCAAGCAACAAAGTGAGAAGATAATTCAAGAAATTACTTTTATACTTACTTAATTTTAAGATTTCATATTGGATTGAAACTTCTTACACAGTAGCTGATGCAAGATTGGATAGGCACATATTCTGAATAAGATCTCAAGTAGAAAATAGTTATTTATGGGAATTACAGCAATTGTCAAATCTCTCAAAGGAGCAGCGCAGCAGATACATTTCTCCTTCACGTGAGCATCACATATTCCTTGCTTATCCCTTAATTGAGTTCTGCCCTGACACATCAGGGTAGCTTGTGACAGTAACATAATTTAATTTTTCATGTATAAATGGTTAATTTGAAATCACATGAGGACAGTTGTGTGCTCACATGGCTGTAAAACTAGAACTGGCCACTCATGCTGGTCACTCTCAGGGCATTCCCAACGAACTGTCAGTGGAGTCATGGAGTATTTCTTTAGTGATTTTAATATCCCTTTGACTTCTCTTTGACTGACAATTATGGTAAAAAATGGGACACCAACATATATCAGTATATGTCAAAAAAGTATTGTAAATGTACTGTACCGGCTAAGGGAAGGGAGGCAGTGACAAAATGAGCTGTTTAGATGAATTGAACTGTTCCAGGAAGATAGAAAATAGAATATGGTGACAGCAGATGAAGTTATGAATGGTCATAAAAAGAGGAATCATGCACAAAAAGGAGAGAAATTTCAGAACTAACAACTGAAATTTTTTCCCCACCTGATTTCTTGCTGTTTTCTTTTTCCACAAGAACATAAAGAATGAAGACCTTAGTGTGACTAAAAAGTAGATCATTGCTATAAATGTTTGATCAACATGCAGCTCAAATACAGTCTTTCGGAAGAAAAATAAAGTCCCAAACCAAAAATTAGATGGGTTAACTACAAGACATCAGGATGAAACAGAAGGTGAGAGAAGTGGGAAGACTGACAATCATGAGAACAATGAACTGCTCCTGAGTTCCCAGTCTTTGGTGACTGTCAGTGTCAGAATCATGATTTACTTCACCTGCATTTCAGATTGGTAGAAGCTTCATATGGCAGGTAAAGCTTCCCAGGTCTAGGGATTAAGTGCATTTATGCATGTATTTTCTGGGATTTCCCAAATTTCTGGCACATCAACACATCTCCTACTAATCTCTCCATCAGCATCAATTTCCACATGATAAAAGTCTGGTGTAAGTTTTACATTTTCCTTTGTCTGAGATGAAGATAATATACTTTCTTCTATGTCAAAACAGTAATATAAAATATTTATCTCAGGGTGATTTACAAAGCTTTGTTATGGATGCTACTGATGACAATGACTTGTAGGACAGTACTGCTGGTAAGGGCTCAGTTATGCTATAACATGCACAAACACAGCAAGAGGGGATCCCTACTGAAAGAGAAAACTTTAGTTTTAAGGCAGTGTTGAGACTTCATTAATGCAGGCAAATGCCCTGAGATTCAGTGACTGGACATATCTTAGAAATGAAAAGTATAATTTAAATAATAATATGACCAAAGGAAAACTTTTAATAAATTAATTTACGCCAAAGTAAGAACCGTGCAAGACTTTTCTCTTTTGCATCACAAAAAGCTTTTCCCTGTGCCATTTCCATAAGTCTTACTGCAGCGTTTTGAAGATTATTTTTCATCTTGAGCTTCATTCAAGGTGTTTTGTGAAAGCATGTTCCTCTACAAAGACTCTTTTACATTTTATGCCTTTTATTTTTCCAGGAGAGCTGATCAATGTTTATTAGAACCTTTAGAGTATGCAAATAAACACAGAGTTAGACTTCCATTTCATTGCCTCTCCTCTGGAATACACATTTCTAAACTACCTAAAGACAGGCTTGTAAGGATTTTTCCTTTTTACATCCTCAATGAGGCTTGTCAGTGTTCCTTTTTGATCAGTTAGCTCTGCAGTAGTGTTAAGTCACGCTCCCCTTCCAGGAGCTGAGCTGTAAGGACAGAACCCTCACTCCCACAATAGTGACATTCTGCAGGGTTGTCTTAAAATATAACATATGCACCTGTGGAGGGGGAATATGGAATTGAGGAGCCAAGCAAACTTCCAGATGAGCCAAAGGGGATCTATCAGTGTCCAAGGAGCAGCAGTGCAGCACTGACTGCAAAGAGCAGGGTGTTCCTACCTGGAGGGAGGGAGAAGGTGGGAGCAGCACTCTGTGCCACGTTCCCTGTGTGAGCTCAGGAGGCAGCTGCTGGCCTTCGTTGGTGTGATCTGAATCCAATGTTAGTTTATTCATACAGCTGCTATGCCTCTTCCCCCCTTCCCTTCTCCCTGCCCTGCTCTTTTTTTCTTCTTCTAATAGAGAAGAAATCTTGTTACCGAATTGTCAGGAGCATATCTGCTTGGGAGAATGTCTGCCTCCAAGTTTTTCATCTTTTCTCCTCTAACAGAATCAGTCTTATTGGGGAGGAATTAAGTTTCTCTGGCAACTAGTGGTGTTTTAAAACATCATCAAATTTTAATTAATAATATATCACTGCTTTGTAGACAGACATAATTTTGAGATGAAGATGCAGAGAGCTGCTAATTTCTAAACAGTTGATTGGTTTCTTAGAACCCTGCTTGTCTCCAGAGTGGCACAAACCGTAACAGATCTCCACTGGAATCTTTAGCCAGAAATATAAATAATAATAAAACCCCTCCAAAACTCTAATAAAAAACCCCTTTACAATAGCAAATCTAAGTGTACACCAGTGAATTCTAACATTCCGACAGGGAAAATAAAAAAATATTATTGTTATGATATGCCAATCTTTGGTTCATTAACATTTGAATTCACACAAATTTAGAATTAATTGCTTATTTTTTCACCATAAAATCCTTCTCATGGATAAAATACAAAAATTCATTTAAAAAATATTTGTGGTATGGGAACTATAACTGTTCATCACTATGTAGTAAGTTTCCAGTCATATTAATTATGCACCTAAGATAATCATATATTTGGTGCAACTTTTTGTTCAGTCAACAGTGTCTTCTTGTAAGTAGCATATGTACTATAAAAGCAGACCCCAAGGGGACTTCTACAAACTCAGTTCCCTGTTTTTATGAAGATTTATCAATACGAGCCCACTTTAGCTCTAGGCAGAGAACAGGGAAAAACCCTCTATAATGCAAAGGCTTTGGGGTTATAAAGTCAAGCACACATGAGTTAGGAAATGCCATCCCCAAAGTGGCCAGCATAACCTCATTCTGACTTTTTTTTGCTTGGGTATTCAGAAACAACAGCGCTGAGGGCCACAGGAAAGCCCATGAGGAAATGAAGGTCCTGGACTCATTCTAAGGTTTGATCAAGGCGCAATCCTAAAGAGACCTGGCTCAGGGCGGCCTGGGACATTGCGTCCAGCCTGCCGGAGGCTCCTGCTCCCCAGAGCAAACGAGGCTGCTCACAGTGAGCCTCGCTCAATTAAGCACAAAGGCTTCTCCTCCTCTTCCTCTTCCTCCTCCTCCTCCTGCTCCTGCGCCGGCTCAGCCCGGGCCGCGGCCTCCGCAGGCGGCGCACACGGGGCCAGGCCGCAGCTGCGGGGCCGCCGCCCTCACAGCGCCCACAGCGGCGGCGGGGACAGCAGGGACAGCAGGGACAGCAGGGATAGCACGCACAGCAGGGACAGCGGGCAGGACGGCAGGGACAGCAGCAGCAAGGACACTGGGCAGCAGGGACAGTGGGCAGCAGGGACAGCAGCAGCAGGGACAGGGGACAGCCCGGCTCCCAGGATGGCAGGGACAGCAGCAGCAGGGACAGGGGACAGCCCGGCTCCCAGGATGGCAGGGACTCAGCTGTCACAGCTCGGCTCCCCGCCTGAGCACGGATGTCACAAGAGACCGCATTTGGCAGAAGCTGCTGCCAGGGAAAGTTGGCCAAGGAGTAACCAAGCATGGAACTTGCTACACTGGGGATGTGAAGTGTGACACAGGACATAGCTGAGTGCCAGGATCTTGATTCTGCATCGAAACAACTCAGTGTGAATTATCCTGGAAGTCTGTGATCAGATCCCTCATAATTCATGCTTAAACTTAAGCAAAGTCTTAAACTTTTCTACTCCCTTTTCTCCATGCTTAGCTTTCTGCCTCATTCCATTCTAGCTTCTCTGTCCAGGTATTGTCAGATCTCTGATCTGTGGTTTCTAGGTACAACTATTCTCTCTCACCAGCTTTCAGTTTTACTATCTTCCACTTAGCCAAGTCTCTTTCCATTATTTTCTCCCACTGACACCTCATTTCACATTACATAAAGCAGGGGAACCATGTCCCCTGCTCCTGGTGCCTTGGGCTGGAACAAGGTCTGTGTAGTCTGTTTGAACATTAGTATGTACCAATTTTATTTTCCCTACTAGAGTCATAATTCAACAAAATTAAACAATTTTTTTCTCTAATGAAGAGAGGAGAAGGTACTTCTTGGCCATCAGAGGAACATTTTGGTTAGGTTTCTAGCGCCTACTTAAATATACAGGTCTTAGCCAGTCTCAATCTATATATCCAAAGAGGAGAAAACATATTTCCTACTAAATACATTCCCTGAAATAGCTGAATCATTCTGGTTAACACAGAAAAAATACAGCCTTGGGCAGATACCTGACAATGCAATTTTCATATCGAGTGATAAATTTAAAAAAGGTAAGAAATGCTGATAGCAAGTTCTTAGGATGGGATGTGTTGGACAGAGACACGTATGAGCTTTGCTAACAATATTAACAGATTATACCAACAGAATTATTTATTACAGAGAAGAAGATTTTTCAAATATCAGCAACTTACAAAGACTGGCCTCTACCTAATCTATCAGCCCTAAGACTACAGAGTCAACATAACCTGAGCCCTAGGTCTGTACCAGCAATTCTCTCCATGAAGGCAGCAATAAAAGCACAAAGTACTTCCATTTCCCAAGTAACTTACCTTCTGATATTCTCCTTATAACATCTCATAATCATCAACTCCTCATTTCAAAATACTACCTAAGGGCAAGTACAAATGGAAAAACAAAGGAAGAAATATATGCTGACTTTGATGTTGTTGTCCCTCTGGCTTCCACTAATATTTTGGAGGAAAACATCTTTGAAAACTAAGCAGAGAGAAAGAGTGAGAGAGGCACACGGAGAGGAAAGCTCATATTCTAAAGGAGCCAGAAGGCACCAGATAAAAGCTGATAAAAAGTAGGTCAGCTAATGATTCACAGCATCCAGTGCTCACAGAACCCTGCTAGCAACAGCAGGGAAGATGCAAATGCAGAAGATAATGTCAAGTTCTTCTATATAGAAGAAATGGATATAATGGAAACAATTGGCTCTGCCCACATCTGTATATGGAATCTGCAGATGTTGAGAACAGAGCTCCACTGATGATAATCTTTATTTAGGGTCAACTGGAAACTCAAAAGTGTACATTTGAACGTTCATCTTTTCTGGATACTGAGACTGGTGATGTGAAGACCATGAATAATCATATTTTCTATTAAAGATTTTATTTTATTCACCAAACCTACCCTTTTATTTTTTTGTTCCTGGGATCACTCAGGGCAGTCAAATTGGGGAAAAAACTCTCAACAGTAAAAAAAAGGTAACATCAGCTTTAGCAATAGCAAATCTCAGATATCTGTTTGATGTCTTATTAATCTGATATGACAAATTGTCTTGGTTTAGGACAAATTTGAGAGGAAACCTTTAAATGGGGTTTCTCTAGGAAAAAGAAACAGATTTAAGCTGCTCCTTTTTTAACTGGTTCAGGAAAAAAGATTTTTCTTGATGGAAAGTGGAAAAAATTATTTAACAAGCAAAAGATTTGCAAGCATAAAAATGGTATAATATTAAACAATGAAACTTTTTGCTGTTTAAAGAGATAGTAAATTCAGAAAAGTTTTTGCTGTGAGTTGCAGTTTTTCTTACTTAGTTTCTTTTAAATTTTTCAACTAATTATGGATTCACCAGGTCGTCAAGTGTAATCCTTTCTTAGGCCACGGAGGTCCTTCAGGGAATAGGGCTCAACATTGGCTTCTGATCTTGTGTCATTGCTGGCCTTGAGGGTCCTTCCCCTTCACCACCATTATCATCATCATCATCCACTGGCCGATCAGTTTTGGTTTTGTGTTTTATGCCTCTCGTGGTAGGAGCGACAGCCATTGGTTTAGGCTCACAGTCTGGTTTAGCTGCTGGCTTAGCTGCAGCCCGAGTGACTGGGGTAGCTGCTGATTTATCTCCCTGCCTTGCTGCCTCTACCTGCTGCCCTACAGAATCTAGCACGGTGCAATAAGTATATGCCAGGGCCCAGCTTATTGCAATGAGCTTT
>VWYI01041037.1:1312-15773 GCA_013399455.1 Anthoscopus minutus
CCCATGCCCTAAGGCTTTCGCTGCTGCCTGAGGACTTTGAGTCCTCCGCTGACGCGGCCGTGCGTTCATCCCGTACCTCTGGGTGGAGCACCTCTATGGGCCATCCAACAGCCCCAAGCTCTAAGAGTCTTACAATAGTAAGATATAGATTCTTGAGCTCACATTCAATTTTCCATTGCTTATGGATCAAACTCACGACCTTCGCGATGGCTTCCATAGCTCTCGCTGGTCCCAGGACGTCTCCCGTCGCCGAAGTGGGTCCCACCACTCCGGCCGCTGCCTCTTCTCCAGGCGAAACTCGATTCCCCGCATGTTTTACTCCTGGGTTTCGGCACCAGATTTGTTGCCTTCTGATTTAAAGGCAAGGGCGACCTGGTTCAGAGAACAGCACGGTGACTCGGCCTCGCCCGAGTCACTCGGTCCAAAGACACACTGCACCAATGTGGTGGATGGTCAAATGGCATTTATTACTTTACCTTGTGGCACTAAATAGTCAAGGGGATGCTTCGCTACGTCAAAGGGGGGTGATGAAGCCAGATAGTTAGTGAGGATGGAAAACTACTGGGGTTAGGAGGGGTTAGATGCCATTGGGGGTGATTGCATATCTCAGGTGAGTGGGGGAAGGGTCCTACCACTTTCCGTCACATCCCGAGATCTTCTGCTGTCGCCTGTCCCTTATCTACTACATATCTTAAATTCTTTTTTTATACAGATATATTTATCATATTTTCTATTTCCAGAAATCAAAGATATCAAAGTTGAATTAATTGCATTTCAAGAAGAATTTAATCATAATCTTTGGCTTGTCTTTGCCACCATTTAAGTGGAATTTGTACAGCAGTAGAAAAAAGAGGAGAGAACAAAATTAAGGCAGCTTACTGAGTAAGCACAATATATTAATGCACTTTTTGTTATGGATATGAGTCCTTATGAAGTCCTTATCTTGGGACTTATTAGCAGATCCGTGAGTAAAGCATGATGGAATGCAGCTGATATAAATCTAAAATAAAATAAAATCTCTTTATAAATAGCTTTTTCTTTGTTTGTTTCCAGACTGCTTAATGTTTATTCATCCAGTAACTCATTAATTTCAAATGAAGCTATAATAAAGAAAAATGAAAGGATTTCATTCATTTCACTCAATTCCTTAAAATACTGTTATTTTCTGGGAAGAATTTTTTTTTAAAGGGAAGTATTGCATATATTTTTCTAGTTTCTGAGTTTCTCCCAATTGAGGTATTCCTGATTTTTAGTGCAAGAATGCATCCAAGAAGAAGGAAACTCAGAGGCCTTGAACAGGACTGGATAAACCCTAGAAAGAGGAATGAGAGGAAGTATTTAGTAAGTGAAGTGTTTCATTTACTTATAGGTAAAAGAGTTCCCAAACCTCTTGGTAATTCACCCTTGGATAGTTGCATCTTCCTCTGATATTAGACAGCATATATGGTCAGTACTCACTTCAACTAATTATTTACATACCACCAAAAATACATATGTATGGACATATATAAAAATAGTATAGAAGGTATTAATATCAAGATCTCCTTATGCTTTACCTCTTGGCCTGAGAGGTGCTGAACTGGGTTCAGCTGAGTGTCCATTGCTCACCTTGTCTGAGCTCAGCTCTCGGAATGCTGCAGACGGAGCTGGAAACCCCAGGCAGTCCCTGGGAAATATTGGAAGACCGTGAGGCAGCTTTTACCACTTCCCTGGAAACAGGGAGAAAGCAGTGATGCAAAGAAGTTATAGTAAATCTAAGGAGACACAAAGTTCATCAGGAAGAAAGTGTCAACATCATTATTTCTCCTGCCATTTTTACCTTGAGAACTATCCTTGGCATCCGAATGAAAACATCAAAATGTCACATGGAAAAAAATAATTTTAACTTCCCATTGCCTGATTTTGCCCAGGGAGGATTGTGATATCACCTATAAAGAACAGGGAAACATCAAAAGGGTGATAAGAACATCAGAATAAAGGGGGAAGTACTGGGTATGACTTTTTAATACAATTTTTTTAACATATAATTGATGAGGCTTTTGCATACTCATTATTCAGTTTTGACTATTGGAGTTGTTACAGTTCATTGGAAAAATTATAATCTTAAACTTCACCCACAATTCCTGCTGTGAATATCCCAGCTCAGTGTAACCAGAATTCTAACAAAAATAATTTTATAGTCAGAAAACCTTGGATTTATTTCCTACACAGAGCAAATTGCAAGAGTATTATCAATTTTACAATGCCAAAGTGCTCTATGTTCAAAGCTCCAGTGAAAGCTCTGAGGGCTGCCTACAGCGGTGAAACTTTTGGGATGATAGATGCTGCTTCTATGTGAAGGAGTTTGCTTTGGCCCATTAAAACAGGTGTGAGAAATACTGTCAGGAGAACAAAAGTCATAGCAGTGCTCCAGCTACAATTCTGGACCTTGTGCTTTGATGCTGAAGAAAGGTTAGGGTTACCACAAGTCAAAGGTACTTCATTACCTCCTGCTTTTTATGAGGTTGCTGAGGAAAATTTTACAATATACTTTTAACCATCATTAACTTTGTGACCTTAACATTAATGTGTTGATACACAATTCAAATTGCATTAGTGATCTGAGCAGCCCCTGCTGTGGAAGTCTATCTTATCTCCCCCTTCCCCCCCAAGTCTTTATTAAAAAATGCACGAAGGCAAGTAGGCTTCATGCAAAAATAAGTTTACCTCTGATTTACACCACACTTGTAATGTTTCCTTCATGCCATAAAAAAGAATTTGATACAAATTGGTTCAGGCTAGTGTTTCTGAAACAAAACAGTACATCTAAAGAGGAGACAATGCAGCCATGGGGAATTACCTTTCATTTGTGAGTGTAAACTCTTAAGAATAGAGTTACTATATTCAAAAGTTTCAAAGGAAATAATTTGATGGCAGTGTGCATTTTAATTGCAATATTCCCATAGAAGTACTAATTTTGCAACTTAAATGACCTGCCAGCAGCACTGCAAGGAAAAAATAAGAAAAAATTATTATAATAATGATGATAGACACACACTTGTTATTTTACACTGCCAGGCAACCAGTTTCATTAAAACAAAAGAAAAGCAGCACTCGTGGGGAAAGAGATGGAAATACAGGTAGTGTGTTGGTGGCTTGAGGCTTGGTGATGCATTTATAAGGTTAGAGCTCTTTTTCATGGAAGGGAATGGGTAATTTGGCTAATGCAGAGAGGATTTCAGCATAATGTGTTCAATTGCTCATGTGCTTTGAATACCTATGTGTCCAGAAATGTGATTCCTTTGATTTATTTATAATTTTTGGCCAGATCTTACAGTTTGGATGATAATATTCCTTTATTTTAAAATTTACTCTAGCTTCAATAAAACAGCTTTCTGTTAAGATACGAAAGCACAATATTGGCAACTCAAAAATCTCACTTTGACATTGGATTTGGAAAGGGCAAAAAGGAAGTAATAAAAGGATTACAAATACATAAATATATGGTGTAAATTCTACCCTTTTAAGTTCAATATGTAAATTGGGAAGGAAGACATTGGTCATGTTCTGGCAAATTGGTTTGTCTTCTAATCTGTTAGATTTGTTTTGGTAAGGCAGGGAACAATAAATAATTGTATTGAGGAGAGAGACTCATACAAGGAGAAGCTGTTTCCATTTTGTGAGAATAGAACACATGAGCACATTTTTACTTGTCTTCACCCTACCCATATATTATTTTTTCCCTAATTCTTTTAACATGTCAATAATCTTTAAAGCATTTAAAAAGTTGTTTTAGCATATATTTTTTGCATTAAAACAAAGATTTAAAATGACTGTGGTGAAGTACTAAAACCAGTGCTGATGCCAATTGTAAAGAAGTCAACACAGAATCCAAGAAATAGAGCAGAGTGAGCTGCAGGAGATGAGACATGTGATGTATTTTTATAATCTTTCTCTCCCATGGCTACTTGGGTATTAGGAAGCATTTCCTAATGGTTAATAATTTCACAAGATAAAGAAAGGGAATACCAGATTATCAGAGAATAAATACAATCACAGGGTTGATGTCAGAGTCTATGGGAGTGGCTTTCTAGCCCTTCCTTAAAAAACTTTTTTTAAATGAACATTAACTAAAGTTAATGATATGACTCCTAATGTGATGGAAACAGCTAAAAATCACATAAGTATAATTTCAAATTTGGAGAATAAAGGTGAAAAAAAGATGAAGATTATTATAAAATCAAAACCTTTCCTCCATGATCCACTGTTAAATGTTCACAAGCATACCAGTTCTCCACAGACCAATTCTTGAAAATCTGTGTTCTGGGAAAACCAAACAGAGAAATGCTTTGATTAACTGGTGTTAATTCCTGCCCATGGGAGGAATTGTATTACACACCACCCATGGATCAATGTGAAATGGTTCAATCAGAAAGTGACAAATCTACAGCCACAGATTCAGGACACTAATAAGATTTTATGTCTTCAGTTATCACACTTACCACTTGATTTGCTAATCTGAAACCAAGCACTTAAATTCTTGACTAAGCACTCAGCTCTTCTTAGCACACCCCACCTGAGCCTGGGTGTTTGCTTCTGACTTAGTCAAGCTATTTTCTCTACCTTGCTTCTCTGTCATGTGACATCTTATCATAGGGAAGTTTCCATGGCAGCCAGTAAAAGGCACAATTGAGCCTTGCCATTATATTTGATGGGCTTCTTCTTTGGAGCTTCGATCCAGACTGCAATATCATTTGTCAGGAAACTAACCAAGAGATCAAAAAGAGTTTTGGGCATTTGGAATAGATTTGTGGTTTAGCTATCCTCCTCAATCAAAAAGACAAATCTTTAAAAAAAACCCCAACAAAAAAATACCAAATCACAAACAAAACCCCCAAACAAACAAACAACCTCTGAAGTATATAGCAAACTAAGTGATTGCTATATATGGCTATAAAATCTTTATTTACAAACAACACACCAATATATTATACGTTTCTGTGCTATGGGTGTTTAAGTAAAAAAAAATATTTCATCTGAAATCTTGGGAGTTATAAACTGAAGATGCTAAGCCATATTTATGAGTCTATAGCTGACTAAGTGAAGAAAAAAAAGGAAAAGAGGCAATACATCTGAAATATAATCCCTCTGTAAAATACTCAGAGAAGGAAGGTATCTCCTGCTGTGGTAAATATCACCCTCTAATAAATACAAAATGCACCTCCCCAAACAAAACCCCACACACCAATTCTCCACCTTGACAAAATCTTGTTTGTGGATACAACAATTTGCTTAGAATAATGAGGTAACTGGCTAATAAGCAATTTATTCTGTAACAGGTATTTGATGTGAACAAAAATCTGGATGGTTTTGTGATCACATTAATGTGCAGAATGCTGTACATATCACTGGTCATATATAAAAACAGCTGAGTTTCTTTCCCCTCTCCCTTACATGAAGCAAATGGGAAAAAAAATCCTCCAACTCACAGCTTGGTCACAAAAATTGGCAAAGCAGAGAAAATCGTCATGAAAGACTACGAAGAAAAGAAAACACTGGTATAAGATGAAAAAAAGAGAAAACACTGGTATAAAGATGAGACTTATTTCCTCATCTGCCTGTATTTTTTACCTCCTAGGCTCACAAAAGCAATTTCTCCACAGATAACCCTCATGTTTATTACCCATACAAAGTTTTCTTATCGATAATCTCAACAATCCATCTGCTGCATGAATATACCAAACTAAAATATAACTAATGATGAGTCTTATACTGCTGGAATCAAATTTACTCAAGAAATCTATTTCCTTGAAGCAAGAATCACAGAACCAACCACAGAATTATTAAGATGGAAAATGAGCTCTGGAGTTCCTGCTTAAGCAGGGTGTTCTAGAATTTGCTGCTCCGAATTGTCTTCAGATGGCTTTTGTATATTTTCAAAGGAGGAGACTACACACCCTCTCTGAACAGTTAGTTCCAGTGCTCTGTCACTCTCAAAATATACTTCTTCCTCATTTTCAGCTGGACCTTTCCATGTTCTAATTTTTACCCATTGTTTCTCATTCTCCTGTTGCTGGGCACCACCGAGCAGAGCCTGGCTCCAGCCTCTTGGTACCTCCCTTCAGACACTTACAGACATTAAATCCCCTTTCAGTAACCTTTTCTTGAGGCTCAGTCATTCCTTTTAAGTGAGTTGCTCCAGCCCTTTAATAATGTTAATAGTCCTCCACTAGACTTGCTCCAGGATCTTCATGTCTCTCTTCTAGTGAGGAGCCCAGAACTGGACCTATATAAAGAACTCCTATGGAATTAATCTGTGCACGTTCTCTGCAAGCTACAGCGACTACACCACTATTCAAGGTTTGAACAAAAAAGGAAATTAAGCTGACACCATTGCCTTCAGTCTTTTCCCTTTGAATATCAATAAGTACACTCCTAGAGTCTCATTATTCCCTTGGCAGGGCTTCCACTACCATTTACACATGAATAATTTCTTTTTTATAGACCCAATATTGTTTTGTTCAAAACACATTTATCATTACAGAATGTGATACAGTGGAAGCAAACTGCAAGTGCTTCTCATCAACACTGTCTTTGCAAAACAACTGCACATGAAAAACAGCCAGTATGTGAACCAGAAAATGCTTGTTTTACAATTCACTGCAGTTGTCAGGGGCTTGTCCATGATGAACGTGGTCATGCGGTTGAGTACCAAGTACACAGAGTTTTGTGAGGAAATACTGAAGTTTTGGGTTGAACTAATATCTGAAACTGAAAAAAAAATTACCCCTAATATTAATTTGCTATGAGCAGAATTTAATAGATCATATTAACTAAAAGACAAAATATTCTTTTACATAAATCAGAACTTTTGGGGTGGTTTATATACAATTTCACAGTCGCATACTAGCAATTTTTTGGAAAATACACACCCATCCATACTTTAGCACAACTCTTTGACAGGGCAGGTCTAAACATGGATAAACCTTTCAGCTGGAACTAAGTCTGTCTTCAGCCTCACTTACACTGGTGTAAGTCCCTCAAATAAGTAAAAGGAAAATAAAAATGGTAGTAGTGTCCCAAAGGAACAGATACAAATATTCTGCATACATCCTTGTATGCAACACCATGTTCACTGCTTTCTGATGAAAGCAATCCTAAAAACCCTGTAGAACCTTAGGCAAAAAGATCAACCACAGCCCCAATGTGCTCTGTGTCCTATAAGCATTGGTAAAAATGTTTTCTGAGCTATAAAATTCCTCACCTGGCCTCTGGCATGTGAAAACTCCATGGTCCTTTAGGTTCATGCCCAGTGGGAGTTCAGGAGTCAGGTTGGTGCTTGCTGGCAGCAGCATTCTGCAGGAATGCTCTGCAGCTTGGACAAAAGGAGAATGTGTTGCATGTGGCACTTCCAAGAGCAGAGCCACAGGCTACTCAGCCCACCCATCCGCTCATCCTCACTTCCTCCCAGCACAACCTGGCTGTTGTTCAAATGCTGAACAAGGAGTGTGCCAAGAAATGTTCAGGCACCGGACTTGTCCAGTGCCAAAGAGGACAAGAGGCAAGGAGAAGAAACAGATGCACAGGAAGTTCCATCTGACCATGAGGGAGAACTTCTTCACTGTGCACTGACTGAACACGGGAACAGAATGTCTAGAGAGGGCGAGGAGTCTCCCCCACTGGAGATATTCCAGACTAGATGCAACCCTGTGCCATGTGCTCTAGGATGACCCTGCTTAAGCAGGGAGGTTGCACCAGATGACCCACTGTGGTCCCTTCCAACCTGACCTGCTCTGGGATTCTGTGAGATGATGATTATCCTTATATCAAATTCTTTACATGCCAGAAAGACTTGTTTCCTCACTTTGCTTTGATTTCTTTATCAGTTATCAATGAAAGAGGAATAATCAAAAGTAGTAGGAAGCATAGAGACAGCATTAGAAAGGAAAAAATAGAGAAGTGAAGTAACAAACAACCCACATGCACAAACCTATGAAGCACTTTTTCTCAGACTCCACTTGTTCCAGAACCCTAATTTCATAGAAGACAACCACTTATTTTTTGAGTTTCCGTGGTTATCAGGAATGACTAGTGGAAAAAGTGTTTTAAAATTTTCAATCTCTTCGGCTTCAGGTGTTGGCAGACACATCCAGAGCTGCCATTACACTTCATATACTGAGCTGTCCTTTTTCCAGAGGTGACCAAAGCTTCCAACAGTGAGGCACTAATCATGATAAAGAAATCACAGCACAAAGAAATTCCATCCAAAACCTGGTAATCCTGATTAATGTTTTATCAGTACTCAGAAGAAGCAGTCTACATATTGGAGAGAAAGAACTTGAGCAAATTTAATCCAGTCCAATACACAAAGAGATCAGTCTTTGGGTCAGGCTCCTAACATAAACCAAAGGAACAGAGTGCTCAGGATCACTAGTGTTTGCAAAATGTGGTGTTTATCTAACCTTATGTGAATGGTGTGCATACAAAGAAAACTTGTAATTTGGACAGGGAAAATGAGAGATCGTTGTCAGTTTACATTAAGAGCATTTACTAAAACCCCATATATCATTATTTCTGTTTTTATTTCCTCCACAAGTATTCATCTTGACCTGAAATTCATTTTGTTTATGCAGTTGAAAGCTTGTCTTCTTAAACAATCATTTCTGCAGCGTTCCTACACACCACTGGATCTTCACAAACAGCTTTTCAGGCAGTGCAAGTCTTTAATGAAATGTTCACAAGCAGGAACTCTCTGTCACAAAGGCTTTGTGGGGCAGTTATAGAGAACACCCAGTTTCTGAATCTTTTAAGAATTCAGATTTATTTAAAGTGGAATGGGGCAGGCACAGCACCAGATCCCTGGGGATGTTTGAATTCAGCTCTTCAAGTTCTAGATAATTAGACTATCTCACTTCAAAGGCTCAGTAATGTATTCTCAATATCATTGTAATGTAACACACTCCTTAAAAACCAAATCCAATTCCAATCTTGCAAAACAAGATGAAAAACAGCTCATAGAAATTCTGTACAAAAATCAGTTTGAAATTGCTGTCACATTGACTCCTCCGTTCCCATTAAGGCTAAAGCTGAGCATCCTCTGTGTCTTAATTCTGAGAAAAATTAAGTTACAGGACACGAACATCTAGACAAGCTACCTTGACACATGCTCAGTTAGTCTATTTCAACGTGGAGGAATCAGGTCTGTAAACTTCTGATAAGTCTATAATAAAAACATCCGTATATCAAGTTTAGGTTTACAGCTGCCTTTTTTTCACATAAGAAAAAGCTCAGAAGGGCAAGAAAATCTGAGAAGCAGATTTGATCATCCATATGATCACCCATGCAGATATTATCATCCATAAACACTGACAGCCACCTCAAAGAATTGATAACATTGACATGTAGAGGCCAAGGTAATACCAACAGCTGAATAATCTTCCACTTTTTATTAAGAAAAAGCCAGCCCAAAATCGATCATTTCTGGGAGGAGCAGGCAGTTGACTTTAATCAAGAAAGACCAAGAAACAAAATAAGAAACTTAACAAATGAAGAAAGGTGCTATCAAAACAAGGCAGATTAAAACAGCTTCCTGAGTTTTATCATCTATATAAGGGCTATGTGCAAGAAATGAAGAACTGCCCACCAGTAATGAGAACACAGGAAGACTGGAGGTGCTGGGCAGCCAGAGAAAAGCATTTCTGCTTTAGCTTGGTGTTGTCATAACCTCCTTCTGTAGCCCTCTCTTGACAGTAAATTGGATGCAGAAAATATGCATAAATGCTCTTTCAAATAACAGACTAGACCTGCTTACCAGGGAAAAAGTGTAATTTTGTTAGACCTTCCTTATTCTTTTCTTCATTCAGTGAGGAGTATTTTCTGATTAAGATTATGAGAGATCCAAAGCTTACAATCCAATATTTTTAATAAGTTGTTACAATTGAAGTATTATAAAAGGAAACCAACATTAAGAAATCTAGAATTGCAATTTTGAAATAAAAATTAAGATCTACAAATGAGGGTGTTAAAATATTTTGGCTTGTCATTTTGCTGGGAAAACCAGAGTATTTTGTTCCTAGTTCAGCCCATGTAAAATAAAATACATACACATATATAGATTTCCATAACTCCTGTGCCAGACTGGAAATTAGACCTTTGATATCATCTAGAGTAAACATTTCTGGGTGATCTGTAAAAGACTCTTAAATGCATAATTTTATCAACGTTAGCATGAGAATTCAGTCTCAACAACTGCATTTACTGATGCAAATTTGTGTACGTTGTGTTAATTATTTATTAACAGGGGTTGAAGTGCTGTGCAACAAATCCCTATTTGTCTGCCCTTTATCAGCCTCTTGTTTGACAAAGCCATTTTTCCTGTGAGGCTCCAAATCCACTCAGCATTTCAGTTGCCTTGCAAGGAAGGGAATCAATAGTTTAAAATCCAGTTTTAGGCTAGTCCTTTAAAAATGTATAACAAGATTTGTATAGAAACATGGGTTTGAAGGCCAGACTCGTGGAAACCACAGCTCAGTGATTTCTAGAACTGGGCAGGACGCAAGGTCTGCACACAAGCTCAACTCTCCCATCTGTCTACCAACAAAGATTTACCCAGGCAATCCACACTAGATTTTCACCTGAAATTTAGGAAGGTTATCCAATGGCGCCCATGATTTTTCTTCCACTTATGGTTTTGAATCATTTGTCAAAACACTGATTTCCAGGACTGTAAGGACTGAAAACTTCTTGCAGCCTGAAGCTCTTCAGTGTTACCAAGCAAAGCAGAGTGCTCCCAAATCCACAGGTGTGTTTTACTATCAGCTGTGCACATTGGCTGAATATTCACAGGCAGTGCATACAAGAGACAAGTTGACTATTTTAATTCTGTTCATCTTTTCTGTTAAAATATTGGTATGATATGATGACTCAAAGACTAATTGGAACCTGTGGAATCTTCACTGATGTCCTAATGAACAAGAGTTGTTTGCTTTGTTTATTTTCAAGTAAAAAGGATTATCTAACACATTTAGCTATTCTAAGATGATATAATGATGAAAGGGCCTATGTTGCATAATATTTCCTCATGCTAAAGAAAGATTTTAATGAAAATAATTTAAAAGTTCAACAAAAATAGCAGAGTCTGAAAGAAAAATAATTCCTCTTAGAGAGATAATGGAGGTGGTTGGGGTAAATCACTGTCCTATGATTAGACATGAAATGAAATATTCTCTTTTATTATTTTATTAGTTTTGAAATGTTCCATTGAAGATAGAAACTGTCATAGATACCTCTTTCTTGTGAGAACATTTACTGTAAGGGCTCTTTTAAAAGCCAGAATCGTGAGGATATTTACTAAACACTGCAGCGTTAGAAAATATTTCAGCTATCTGATAGAATGAACCAGTACCATATTGCTTTAATTTCCTAGAAATCACAGTTCTGAACTGCAATAATGTATTGTCAGATTAATTAACTTACTTGGGAATTACAAACCTACTAAACTGTTTGTTAGATTAGATTTTAAAGCTAGATCATTCGGAAAACAACTCAGATGACATTTTTATTAACTAATAATGCAAACATTACTGATATTTTGCAAAGGATAGGTTGTTTTAACTAAATTTACCACATTTTTGTCATTCTGATTGCGTTAGTTATTGCTCTTAATATTAGATACTTACCAATGTGGTTACCCGTTGTGACATCTGACACATGTTTTTGTTGGTGGGGGTTTTAATTTCACCCAAAAAGGAATGCACTAAAGGCAGAAATAAGATTAAAATTAGAAAAGCAATATATCACTAAGATTAATTTCTTTAAAAAAAATGCCTCAAGTGGGCAAATGAACGAAGCAACTAAACACATTACTGAGTTATGCAGTTCATTCCTTACATCTTGTAGTTCTTTGTTCACAGAAATGTACATTTTCAGATTCATACCATGAAACTAGAAGCATATTAAAAAAACCCAAACAAAGCCATAAAGGATCACCTACAAAGAACATTTTACTTCTGGAATAAATACAAAACTAGAAAAAATAGCTGTAGAATTAGTCAGACATTTAGTCTTGGAGAAATTAAGTATTTTATATTACATTTGGGTTAAAAAACAACAGAATATTACACCCATTCTTTTTCTGAGTTTATATTCAATCCCTTAGTGCAAAGCCACAAAGCATACATGATAATGTTTTTAAAGTTCTAGAAATTACTGAATGGAAATCAGAAGTAAAACAAATTATGATATTTCTTCTATGATCTTTTCAGTTTGACATTTAGAAAATGTGATGAATATATGCAAGACAAACCTGAAACAGGAATGCCATGTGAACAGTTAAGAAATCTTTTTGTTCAACTAAGCTCCAGGAACCTCTTATTTCTTGTTTCAGGTTTTTGTTGAAAAGTTATCACCACCAGATGCTGTTGATATCAAATTAGAAACAACATCAAAAGTAAATAAAAATGTTGTTCTTAAATAAGGAAAATGTATTCTAATCATATAGAGACACTAATGGATGCCCAGCCAAGCTAAACATGAGAGAATTTTTGCCAATGCAGCCATTGGAGCTGAGGGAGCTTGGGGTATTTAGACTGGAGGGAAGGAGGTTTGGGGGGACTTTATTCCCTACAACTCCCTGAGATGAGGGTGGAGCCAGGTGAGGGGGCAGGCTCTGCTCACAGGTAACCAGTGGAAGGACAAGGGGAAACGGTCTTTAATAGTGCCAGGGGGTGCTCAAGCTGGACATCGGAAATAATTTCTTCATGGAGATGGTTTTCAAGTGTTGGAGTCACTATCTGTAGACGTGCTTAAGAAACAGTTGGATGTGACACTCGGTGCCGTGGTCTGGTTGACATGCTGGTGATCGGGCAAGGATGAATGTGGGGTGCCCCCACCCAGGGGAGGCAAAGATTTGTTTATTTTTAAAGTAAGAGGCGTGGCTTTGAGTCCCAGGAAGAATGGACTCCACCCCTCTGCCTTGGGGGAGGTATTCTCTAAGACTGGGAAAGGTAAAATTCCACCCTTCCTCTAAAAATCCCACCATTCTGTCCATGTTCAAGTTTCTCTGCCTCTGGGTTAAGCTGAGTCTGTTCTTGTATTGGTGACACCCCAATAAATGGATTTTTGAGCTTAAATAAGCAGAGACCCATCTCGTTGTGTCTCATGCTGGTCACCAGACCTCCCTGGACTTGATCTTACAGCCATGGAACTCCACAAATGGTGGAGATGCGAGTACCAGTGAAGGCACCAAGAAAATAGCATCCATCAACACCCTATAAGTCCCCACTGATGGCTTCACAGCTGGTGAGACCTCCACCTTGAAAAGGAGGACTCTGGAGTGCCTGGTAGGAGGGCCAGGCTAGGAGTGCCTCAGAAGCATGGAGAAAAGGGGCTTACGGGGGTAATCGAGACCAGGTGATGAATTTAACATCTGCCATCACCCAACGAGACGTATTATGGACAGTTTAAGTTGTTTTTTCTATATGGGAAGGAGTTTTATGGATGATATGGATAGTATGGACAGTGTTGTTCTTCCCGTGAACTGTTTTTTGGCTTCTATGAAGCTCCCCTTCTTTTTTAGTATATACCTCCTCATATCTTCCCCCATCCTTTCTTCCTAAAGGCAGGACGAAGGGTGAAAAATGCCAAAATGGCTCAGAGCCGTTTCTGACTCTCTGTCACCCATGCACTTTCCTGCCACCCCATTCCCATTTTCCTGAAAGCGGGACAAGGGACGAAGAATGTCTAAAGAGATGCGGGTCTGCTTCTGTCTGCCTGCTGTCCCGTGTCCTCCTTCACCCCCTGTCTTTCCATATTCCCCATTCCCTGCCCAGGAAATTCCATCCCAGACCAACATCCCCTCCTCAAAAAGGCGCTGACCACATTTTTTGAGATCCCTCGTTCCAACCTTTCTCTTCTGGCCCCTAAGCCTTGCCTTCCCCCCGTAACTTCTCCTCCAGTTCCCCTTTCTCTGGCTGCTCCAGCTCTGAGGGCTGTGCCTTTTCCATGGTAAGGCATAACCCCTCTAGGAAATTCAAAACTGTAACCAGAGCTTCTCAGCCGGCATCAGCTGAGATGGCAATGCCTGTGACATCAGGTACTGGAGCTGAGGCTGGACACTGAGGACTGCGCCCTTCATAAGGAAGAAATTAAGAACTGCGCCCTTCATAAAGAAGAGATCAAAGAACTGCACCCTTCCTAAGAAGAAAATAAAAAATTGCAAGAGACTGAACTAAAAAATCTTTTTGTTTTTAATTTACCTGGCTGCTGTCCAAGTTCTAAGTACTTGTTTCTAGTTTNTGCTGTCCAAGTTCTAAGTACTTGTTTCTAGTTTTATTTGTTTTCTGTTTGTTTGCTTAATGTGTTTTACTGTTGGGTACTAGCATTTCTAATGCCCCACAGGGCAAGGTGAGTGCTTTGTGGGGTGGTTAATTTCTCTATTATATAAGTTTTAAAAGCATTCTAAGCTCATAATCAAAAATTAATA
>VWYI01041039.1:0-49087 GCA_013399455.1 Anthoscopus minutus
TATATTTATTGCATATTATTTAACCCCTGACTTTCTGGGCTCCTGCTCTTCTTTCTAAACATCAGAAACAAAGAGGTTTTCAGACAGGTGGAAGTCACTGGGAGAGAAGGTAAAGCTTTAGGAAGTGCAATGACTCAGGCCTTTCAGAGGCAGAGGAAGAAAAGAATTCATTTCCTTACCTTTATGAATATTGGTTGGATGCAAAAAAGTCTGAGAGACAATAAAAAGCTCTCTCCTTGCTTGTCTTTAGCATATCTCTGTGTAAGCTCCTGCTCTCATAACCATTTTGTATTCAATCACAGGAATGACTTTAGTAATCAACAAAGGCTGCACCACTCCTGTCACTGTCTACTGATCCTTGTCATCCCCTGCAGTGTGTGCTGAGGTGCCACAGTTTAAGATAAAGCTCTATTATTCTAAATCACTGAAATGAGAATGACACTGTACAGCAGGAAAATGCACAAGAAGAAATTGTTTTAAACAAGCCTTATCTGTAAGGACTGAGGTTGCAGATATATCCAGTTGTGTGTTAATATCAGTGTAAGTTAGTGAAAAGTGCAAAAGACCTGGCTTGAAGCCTTATGGTTGGCCTTATCCCCTTTTGTTGTCAATGAGGAGTGTGGCAGACTGTAGTAACCTTCAGGCCTAGTTTAAAAAAATAAAAACAAAACCAAAAAAAGGATTGAAATAGCAGTAAAAATAAGGAGTCAATATCCTCTCCTTCAGGGAATAAAGCTGTCTAGAAAACCATCAGTGAATTATGAACTGATGACTGAGAAAACTCATTGATTCCTGACCAACCTGGACAAAAGGTATTGCTTTTAAATTATCTGCTGTACTTTTTCTTCCTTCTTCTCCTCTCCTATCCAGCTCTCATGCCTCCAATCAAGTATGTGGAACTGGGAAAAAAAGGTAAAACAGTCTAAATGGAATTTCAGAGTTCATTGATTTACCTTCCCTTGCACCTCTGACTCTTGAAATGTTATGAGGCTCTGAAAGGAGAAAACAGAATAGAGAGAGCAGACATCATACTCAAAGGGACAGGATTTGTGAAGTCTAAATGGAAGTCAAAATGGAAGTCAAACGATGTATATAAAAATATGATAATAGCTTTTAAGCTGTAAGGAAAGAAAACTAATTTTCTTTTCAATAAACTTGTCCCTAAAGTGTTACCAGTCTGTATGTAGACGGCTTCTACACAGAAAACAGATTTTATATACATAAGAAATGTGTTTTGTATATATGTGAATTCGATTACTTCTGTTTCTATTCACCACTGGAGGTCAATGCTTTCAGATTCTATGATTCTATATATTGAGCTCTGGCATGAAATATGCTAAAGAGAATTCTTAGACCTCATGCACCTCTGCTTCTAGAAAAATTGCTTTTCTTCCAGAAACTGGGTAAAATCATAATGCATTGTATTGCTTTGATCTCTTTGATGCTGTTCATTCTCATATTAAAGGAGAGGAAACTCCCTGTAGATTTACTATATATTAAAAGACTATGTTTGGAAATGGTGGACAATGTAAAACATTAAGGAAGTGCTGATACTATTTGCATATTGCTGCTGGGTATGGTTCCTTAGTGAAATATTTATCTCAGATTTGTCTTAAAGAGTTGTATCTGAAATCCTGGATACAAAGTTATAAAATTATTTAGATTATCTTGACAATGAACACCACTTTTAGTAAGGTTATGCAATAGTCAGTCAAAAAAAGGACCTTAACATTGCCTATGGTTTTAAATTTTATAGTATCTCCATGCTTTGGAAGATGAATCTGTAGTTCAGTAAATATGCTTTTTCTTATATGTAGCATATCCTGTGTGAGTGTGCATATTAGGTTTCATCAGTCTGCATATGCTGCAAAGCTGCTCGTGTTTATAGAGCATTTAGAGTTTTATTATGAACTCACATGGCTTATGGCTGCAGGAATTGAACAGGAATCTCTTGCAGTTGTTCCCCCCAGGAGGTCCTGCATTGCTTGAAGACATAGGCAAAGACATTTATGGTCACACAGAAATCCTGTAATTGTGTAATGCCAGAAGGAAGGGAAGAAATATGAGCAGTGTGGAGGATGGAGAAAGAAATAAGACCAGCAGCAAGTGGTTTTGGGAATCTGGTCAAAAATAAAGAAGGCTAAGAAGCACAGATGACACAGACTAAGCAAGAGCTATGATGTCAGAAAAGGTTAGAGGAGAAGGAAACTTATATAAATAATAAGGCACTGATGCTTGCAAGTAATGGAAATGTGGAGTTGTGAATAGTTTCATTAAAGAGCTGTCATATATATTAGTAAAACTCATGTTGCCACTCCAGTAAATCTCTTAGAGAAGTCAGCAACTCTGTACTGATACCTGCTACTGCCTTTTTGACATAAAGTCCACTGACCTGGTTAATCAAGGTTAGGATGTTTCTATGTTAACACAGTCAACGTTTCTTTTCCCTTTCACCTAAAATGAAGAAAAAGAAATGTAAATTTTATGTCCCTGAGTCTTTTTAAACAACATTAGGATTTCATTTTACCATGAATAAGTAAAAACTTACACTGCTCTAGAATACAGCCAAATTTGCAATCATGATTTGTATCTAGTACTTTCATTCATCATGAAAAACTAATTCTGTTACATGTTCCCAAATGATTTTTGGATAAGAGCTAGCACTGGTTCTGCAAGTTCCATTTACACTGCTTTGGAGAGCCTCATTGCTGAGGTAAGAAGGCCAGGTGTTGTGTGGTGTCTCTAACCTGCCTTCCTTCTCCAGAGCATTGCAGGGAATACCTGCAGGGAACTCTGGTGGAGCTGTCGGGAAGCCAGATAGCTGCAAGTGCTGGTGCTGAAGATGTATCTTTAGGACACAGAAAGCATAATTAGGCTTTACTGGATTTCTCAGACAGCCATAGCTCAGCTCTGACAAATTTAGAGAGTATCAAGTTTGAGCTGAAGTCCACCCATCACACACACACTCACCTGCAAGATTAAGGGACATCACAACACTGTGGGCGGTTTTGTTTCTCAGCTGCTCCAAGCTGTTACAGGAGGTGCCATGAAGGCATGTTTTCCAAGGGGATATGAGACTGGAGGAGGTCTTGGAAAATGATGGCTCATACAGACATGAAGCAGAGAGTATGAATTTAAAACTCTTATAGTTGTCTGGAGATAGAATTTCTCCAGTATTTGTCAGAATTCATGCAAGAGATATTTTTTATTCATTTTTGTGCCTGTCAGAGAGAATTGGGGTAAGTACTTTTGTTCTTTGTGATGTTCCTAGTCACAGGAAGAACATCTGTCATGAGCAGAAAAATATTTTTCTTTCTTTGCCTTTGTGGAATTATTTCATGAAAAATATTTACCTCTGAGGAAAGATGTAAATTGTTCATCATGAATCTCAAAAAGAAGCAAAGGCAAACTTTATTTCTCAACAGACAAGTGAAAATAAGAATTTTGGGACAACACAGGAAAATATGAGACCTCTATCACAACACATACTACCTTTAAGTTCTTATTCTTCTGTCTGACTGTATTGATTCTTATTTTTCACCATTCTGTACACTCACCTTGTACTGATGTTTCAAGGTGAAGGATTTACTTTCTGTTGAATGCTATATAGCTTTTCCCAGTGAAGGCATTAATTTATTCCACACTAGAGAGACATTGTCTCTTTAGTTTAATTTTCCTTGAAATCTTTTGCTGTGTTACCAACACTAATATAAAAGCTGAGTAAAATCAATGTACACAGAAAATGAAATGATTTATTCAGTTCTTGTTCAATCTTATCAGTCATGTAAAGAATCTAACATGCGAAGTAGATGTGTATCTCTTTACTTCTCCTATTTTCTTCCAAAAACTTTATTCCTGTCTCCTTGATACTGTCATTTCATGCCTACAGAATGCAGAAATAACATGTTTTGTGCTGGTTTATATCCTCTGCATTCTCACTGAAATAAGCGGAATTCTGGAGATAGTAAATGTGTATCAATGACTTCTGTAGCAGTGAAATGTTAGAGAATATTTATAACACCCTTGAAAATAATTTCCAGTGATACAGTTTTTCATATACATGATAATTTCATATAATTTCATGGTAATTTCATTATGTCTTTAGCACACCCTCAGTGTTGCAAAATAATAACCTGTAGTCTACTTCTGTATGCAAGAGACATGTTCTCAGTTCTGTTCTAGACAAGTGTACACTTCAAAGGATACACATACTGGGACTGACTTAACAATGCTTATCCACTTGTATAATCTTTACTTGCACAAGCAGTCCTGTTGAAGTTAAAACTCCCAGATACAACACAATTACTCACATGCTTTAAGGTTGCATGGATCTTGACAATTGTATTCTGCCCCCCAGCTAAAGGTTTGCCTTAGCTTCATCTGATAAAAACTTTCTAGCTGAGTGCTTCCTGCTGTGAATATATATTTTGAAAGCTGACAAGTGTATAGCTTAAGAAGTAGAGAGCCAATTATAAACTGGCACACAATTTTTATGAAAAAACAAATCTATCTAGTTTTTAATAACTCTCTTTTCAATGCTGTTGAGCTTTGCTGTTTACCTCACTTTACAGCATTTGTTCTCAAGGAAGAAATGTCTGATTATAGATTTCTTGCTGATGGTAGAAGAAAGAAGATGTGAACATTTTCAATAACAATGTTAACAATGACTTTCGTTGTTAGGGCAAGAGTTGAGGTCATATTTGGCACTTAGCCCCAGACTGTTCTGCAACAGGGCTCTGTCCCAGAGTAGACCTTACCAAAGAATTCTGCTTTCAAAACTGGAGGCAACTATTTGCAAAACAGCAGTGTCAAAGCTGAATTTTCTAGTTTCTCAAGGACAATAGTAGGCTGGCTGCATTCTAGGTTATATTGTGTCATGACTGCTGGGTGCCCATTGTATATATACAAACAGACCGTACACAGAATTTGTCTTCCCTATGATGCTAGGAATGATAAAACTTTCAAAGTGAATGGTGCACAATCTAGTGCATTATCTGTCTTGGCTTTGCTATGATAACTGTCATAAATTGATTTTACATGTCAATAGTGGCTATTAGCTAATTGCATAATCTGGCTTTTGGATGTGCTTCACATGCAGCCTTACATTTAAACAAAGCTGCCAGTGGAAGAAGGAATGAAGTTTCCTTTTTTGGTTCTCCTTTGAATTACTTAACTACATAACCATATCCTTATCTTCCACTGAATGTATTTAAATGACTCTTAGAAAATTATTAAGTCAGTAAGTCTTTGGAAAACAGTTACACTTGTGAATGAGTAAGTGCATGTGTGTGTGAAGCAGAAAGGGAGCGATGCTGGGAGTGGGGGTGTCTTTGTTGTTACTTGAACAAACTGAGTTAATGAGTGTTTTCCTGCAAATACCCAACTCTACAAAGCATTTCCCCTCAGAGTATTATTGAATTAAGCACTGTCCTTCGGGAGTTCCAATTCTCCATGCTGAATGTCTCTCCATGCTACAGTGGGATTTTTGGCAGGAGCTACAAGGAGCATATGGGATCTCAGTATTAGAGAGATATACTGCTGATGGAGAAAACCATTGCAAAGATATGTTATCATGCATGGGAATTATGTTGTTGTATCTGAACGTCATTCCTGGTTTAGTCAGTTCTAAAAGAACAATACAGAAGTACATCAGTCAGAGCGTTGTGGAAGCAGAATAATTAAGTAATTTACTATCTATTTATATTCTGTAAAGTCAGCTTATAAAATGTCTGTGGTATTTTCATGGCCGTTTGAATCAAAAGTGTAAAATGAGAATGTACCTCTGCTCACACTGACACAGAAACTTCTGCAGCTCCATGTGAATGAGCAAAATAGGGCAAGTTTATACCAGTAACACTATGACCCAAATACTTACTAAGCTTGTATATGTCACATCATTAGATGCAAACTTGCTGCTGTGGATTTTTAATATCAGCTGGCTGCAGCATCTTTTCAGCTCTTTAGCCCATGTGTCTGTTTAGCAGGCTGTATAATTACTGCTGTATGTGTCAGGACTGTCTTAAGGTGATAAAATCTTGTTCCCCTACTCCATTTCCAATACAAGATAAAAAAAACAACTCAGTGTTAACTCTCTTACAGTGGTGCACGTTTGCAACAACCTCCCTAAGGTGAAATTGGCAGTTTACAAATAAGGGCAGTGGTGAAAAAGTTGCACTCCTCTGCTCCATGTCACATGTAACACTACCAGCCTTCTCTTCTCTTTTGCAGTTCTGCTACCATCAAAACTAACTGAGCTTTTTTGGTGTGATAAAGCCCATCGAATTACTACAGTTGCATTGTACTTTCCTCTGTAATTTAGAAATATTTTAGAAATATTTGTTTGCCCCAAACACTTTTTTTTTGAAAATAAATTGATAAATAAATGAAAACCTTTTAGCTGCTTTTTTTACTTCATGAAGAGTTTATTATAATAGTCAGAAAATTGACTATAACATGGGAAGAAATACTGTTGAGGATAGTTCAGCTACATTGTTTGCACACATTTGGTGTGATTCTCATTCACTTGGATTAATTTATTATTTGTTCAATATTAAGTCCTATATATATATTAAAAATAATTCTATACAGCTTTTTCTGTCTCATCTGCATTAGATAGCTTGTAAAACATAATTTGCAGAGCACTGTGGCCAGCAGAATTGCTTAAGCAGTCTTAGCATATTTGTTTTATAATAAAAGCCAGCCATGAACATCACCTAAATAATTTTCCTGTCTTTGTAATGGTTGTGAGATTGAGCTCTCTTTGCCTTTAAAACATCAGTAAATGCTATAGACCTGCAAGAATAAATTGAAAAAGATTATTTACCTTTACCCCATTTTTCTTTCTTTATTTTGCTTTTTTTTTAAGTAGATAGGTGTGGCTACTAAATAGTCGTCCTCAGTGGTTTAAGAAAGAATGGATAGAACAGAAAGTAATGTAACTTTTAAAATAATATGATTTTCCAGGTTTCTATTAAAAAATTAGCATCACATTATAAACCTCAGAATATCAGCCTACTTGATGAGAAGTGAATAAAATAAAATGTTATATTTTGCAGATTGGACTTCTGTATGGATTGGATGTTAACTGGGGAGTGTCTAACATTGGACAGAGACACATGGCCCTGGGCAAAGGGCTGAAATATGCTTGATTCTGATCCTGATTAAGCTTTTCTCAACTAAATACCAGATAGTTGAATACAGTTTATAAGCCTCCTCCCTCTATGACAAGTATATCCCTTCTGAGGCATTTTACTCTTTTGATCCATTTCCATTTCGTAGTGTTTCATGGAGCAGTGTGATTATTTTGCACTATCCCATGGGACACATACTATCAGGAAAGGTTTGAGGAGTACAGGAACAATTGTATTTCATAGAAACAAGTTCTAAGTAAGATAGCCAGAAATAAAGAAGACAGTTGCTAGCCCAGGAGCTGGGAAGCACCTCATCATTTACAAAAATTGACTGGAAACCTGTGTGATTTATTCCTCTAGATTAGGAACAAACAAAGTTACTGGGAAAGCTCATATTCTGTTGATCTTCAAAAATACTCAACCCCCATCAAAAAGTTTTAGTTTTTTAAAAGCATGCAGGGAGATCTAACTATTTCAACACTACTTTTCATTTTCTTGTCTCATTGGGACAGTGCACAGGGAGAGGAGAAAGCAAATATTTCCTGTCAAATTCCCATGTAAATGAAAAAAGAAGGAAAACACTCAAGAAATTTGCTCTACAGCATTCTGTAGAGGAACATATTTATATTTTTATATTGGTGCCTTACCTAGAACATATTATCCAAAGGTCACCAGTGATTGTCATTGGTGAAACTTTCAACTGCTGTACTACGCCAACCTCAGTATACTCAGGGCACTACTTTTTACTTCTTTTAATCTGCTGCAGGAGTGTAAAGACATAATGATCTTTGGAAAAGAAAAAAGAAAATTAACAAAATCAGATTGCCTAGAAACTATTTATTCTGTGAAATTAACAGCTATTGTTAGTGCTACCACAGAGATTGTACTTTAGAAAGACTAGCATTTCCTCTTTGCATTGCATTTATTTTATAGTCCTGTGAAAAGAAACATTTTGAAAAAGTCTATGGAATGTCATGATTCCAACCGATCTCCTTTGTCTCTGTTATTAGATTAGATTTCTCCAGTCTCTTGCTTCTGCAATAGCCCTTGAAAGAGTACATATCTGCTAGTATAAAAATCAGACATTTTCTATATTAGAGATTATTTTTTGCTTTTATGAGAGGATGTGTATCTTTTAAACATTTGAAATCTGCTGCCAAGTGCCGTTTGTAGTGTGAAGATAAATAATGTCATTAAACTAAAAGAAACCTTTTAATGATTGGTGGCTATTCAGTGGGTTTAGCAATTTAAGCTAACACTTCCTTAGAAAAATCACCAGTTACTCAAAGTTCTAAGCCCCACAATCATTTCAAGACAATGTGGCAGCATAAAGTGGGTCACTGGTGATTCCCTGAAAGCTTAGCCCAGTAATTTTCATATTCTTTTTATTGCTATGTCAAAGAAGAAATACAAAATGTGATTTAGGTTGTTAAAATGGCATAACATTATTTCAATTTAGCAGGGACTGCCTAGGAATAAGGCGTGCTTTGGAGGTCATTCTTAATTCCCATGAGGACAGTTGCTGTGAACTGACAGATTTATACTTTGCCAGCCATTTGTTTTGCCCTTTGTAATGGTGAAGGGAGAGACCAAGCAAATTCTGACTACAGTTTTTATGTTCACTCCAGTTTTTACTGTTTACTGTTTCTTTTACTGATGAGTATCAGCAAATTAAAGAGACTAGCACTTAGCTCATGTACTTCTTTTATTTTACATGTACCTAGTAAGTATTTTCTATCTAGAAATACCCAGAATATATGTAATTTGTAATTTTTAATTGAAGAGATGGTCAGTAAATCTTAAAGCGTAGGAAAAGAGGGAAACACTCAATGCTAAAATGAATAAGTGACAAGTGTGTATGAACAGTTTTACAAAAAAAAAATTAAATCTGTCATCTGAAACATGAAACAATTCAGCATTTAGTAATTTTCATTTTAACATGAAGGAATAGAGAATAAAAAAATTATGATATGAATAAGTTAAAAAGTTAATAAAAAGAAAAGAAACTTGCTTTTATTTTGTTATTATTCTAAATGCAAAAAATTCTTTCCTAAATCCCGGTCAAAATTTGTTGTTCAAACATGAATCTAAACATCCTCTTCCATTTGCAGCAGAGAAGGCATACTCAGAATTAAACCACATATTAAAGATAAGATCAGAGTACATTCTTGCTGATTCCATAGCACAGCCTGCAAGGAATGATGCCCTGTAATGGATATTCCTTGCGAGGGTCAGCATATCCCTCCCCTTGGGCCCTTTTGTAATTTGATATCTCTTCTTTCCACACACACTTACTCACTTCTAGAATCTTAAAATACACTAGCATTTAATTACAATTTTGGCAAATTTATTCTCTTGTCCACTCTGCTGTATCACTCAGAATTTATTAGGCTGGTATTAAACACCAAAATTATGTTTACTCTAGCACTTCCTAAAAATATAAATGCAATTGTAAACAAAGCATTCACACTTTTGTAACTAATTGATTTATTTGAAAGTTAAGGGATTGTTCAAAAGAGCATTTTAGCAGAATTTTTCAGGATTTTCCAAGTTTACCTTCCTAGAAATCATGCCCAAACATGAAGCTTGTGAAAACTTGAAAAGATTTTATTACTGTGATATTTTCTAGTTCAGATTCCTGAGTGACTCATTGTTCCTTGCTTAAAAATAAGTGGTGCTGTTTGACAAATGTACTTTTCTTTGAAAATGGAATCTCTAGACGGGGTCTCAGAGAGATCTCTACCTTGTTGATTTTCTGCCTAAAGTATAAAAATCTAAAGGCATGGTGGCACATTCCTTGTAAAGGTTAATTATTAAATTTAATGAACTCCTTTCAGTCCTTCACAAATGCTGTATTTCAGAATATATTCAAATAAGCTTTGCTTCTATTTTTCGACCTTTGAATAGGTATGCTGCTGACAAATATTTTTGTTCAGGGTTTTTTGTTAGTGTTTTGGATTTTTAAAAATTTTTATTCTTTTCCTTTCTAATTTTTTTTTAGCTATCGAAAAGTATTTTCACTCTCTTTCCAAGTCCATTCTTCATGTTCTGGATAGAGTCTGCCCTTACAGAAATCAACAAATTATTTTTTTATACGCGTTAAATAATAAACGTTATGTTATATTTTTCTGGAGCTGTACTAAACAACAGACCTATGAGCTAGTGGCTTTAGAATACATCTTTGGATCTATATGAGCTGTAAAGAGTGAAGGAAATATTTAGATTTGCAGAAAAACATTAATGTGTACTGTTGATATGTTTAAAACTTTGTTTCTTTATCAGATTCCTGATTTTAGTGAAAGGTAGCAAACCTGGAAAATTAATTGAGAACAATTAATTCCAAAAGGTCATCATGAAAAGAAAAGAAATTATGAAGAAGTCCTTGAGTTTTTATGTCTATTCTCTCATCCAAAGTGAGAGTTTGTTTTGTTATTATCAAACAATTTGCCTTTAAAAAATGGGCAAGGCAAACCAAGAGAGATCTATTAAACCTAAAACTGATCTCTTGGATTCTAAGAAGTTCTTCTGAGTAAGACACTCAGATTTGGTTTGGGAGTGGTGGTGAGAGGATAACTTTTTTCAGTAATCTGGGTCCTTGTCTTGCCTGTTTGGGTAATCAAACTGTGCTAAGAGTAGGATTACAAACTGAAGCCCTTTTGTTTTAGACAATATCACGCAAGCATCATCTGTTGTTAGGGAGATAGTCATCCAGGGAACAGTCATCAAAGATAGCATGATGTCTCTACCAAATTCAAGCCCATAAAGACTGATCTATTGAAAGCAGAATGGTCCCTTCCCATTTTATTTTAAGCTACACTAGCAGCTGCTGTAATACATAAAACAGCTAAATGATTTCAAAACAACATTAATGAATTTAAATGAGACCTTCAGTCTGCTCTTTTTCAGTCTAAACTTTCAACTACTTGGGATGAACAGGGACTACAATTTGAAGGATGTCATCCCTGTTATCTAAAAATCTTCCATTGGGAATTATATATGTTCACAAATGAAGGAGAATTAACTTTGCTGAGAAAATTGTAAACCAAATAATATTAAACTAGCAACAGTCAGAGGAAGGAGTTTCTTAGTTGTAATACTGATACTTTCCACAGCAAGGAGGCAAAATTATTAGCAAATTATTGTGGTTGATGAACCAGAGAAGATGATATGTAGACATCATTTCAAAGTTTCCATTTAATGTACAGTTTAGAGGAAATGATGCATGAAATATTCCAGCACAGGTAAACCCAACAACCCAAATCTTGTAAATTTAATTTTGACCATATATTTTAATATTTCAGTAGGAAATAGCTCAGTAAAGAATTAATTAATTATTACAGTAAAGTTTTTGTAGCTTATTTTCATTGTAAGTATTGACATGGGTCAGTATTTCTTATAACAGCAACAACTTCAGGTACATGTCAATCTCTGTTCCCTATCTAAATATGTGTTTATACTGAGAGACATGGATTTGATACCACTTGGTGAATAAGAACTTGGCTGGATGACCACACTCAGTTTTGTGGTTGTCAGCTTGATGTCCAAGTGGAAGCCAGTGACAAGTGGTGCTCCTCAGGGGTCAGCTTTGGGACCAGAGCTGTTCAGCACCTTTGCTGGTGACATGGACGGTGGGACCGAGGCAAATTTGCCAAGGACACCAAACTGTGTTGTGTGGTCAGTGTGCTGAAGGGCAGGGATGCCATCCAGAGGGACCTTGACAGGCTTGGGACTTGACAGGAATGGGAATGTGCAAACCTACTGAAGTCCAACAAGGCCAGTCCTGTGGCTGGGTTGGAGCAGCACAAATGCATCCCAAGCAGAAGTTCAGGCTGGGCAGAGAATGGACTGAAAGCTTCCCTGAGGAGAAAGACTTGGGGTTGTTGCTTGTTAAGAAGCTCGACATGAGCTGCTACTGTGTGTTTGCCACCCAGAAAGTCCTGGGCTGTATCAAGAAAAAGTGTGATCAGTAGGTCAAAGAAGGTGTTTCTATGTCTTTATTTTTACTTTTTGAAAGGAAAAAAACCCCATGCCTTTGACAGCATTCTGATTTGATCTGGTTCATACCACTACCAAATTTCTTAAGGCCACTTTTATTGAAAAAGACTTTGCCTCATCAACTTACAATGTGAAAATATTGTAGACTAATCAAACTAAGATTTAGTTTTTTTGGTAAAAGTCTTATTATGCATGCCTTTAAAATCAGTTTTTCTGCTCTATTGGTTCAAATGCAGTTTCTTAAATTCAGAAACTGCTTCACCAAAAAAGGATATTTGGGGAGAGCTCTTTTTGTGTGTATGGAGTCAGGACCTCTCAGTAAGCTGAAAATGTAATTCTCTTCCAGGGTGACTGTTTTAACTGAAGAGAACTATTTGTTTGTGAAATATACAGGCAGTCCATTGCTGCCTGATATCCCAGGATGTTTATCCAGAATTAATAAATGCAGTGCCTAGTCCCCTACTTGCTTTGCTGAAGCAAAGCTGCATGCAGACATTGCAGGAGGCCAGGTTAGTCAGCAAGATAAAAGGATGGCATCATGAACTTCATAAGCTAGTTAAACCAGAGGTTCAGTGAGTCCTCACAGACCTAATGATGATGGCTGTAGCTCTGCTACCTACTTTCATCTCTTCTTTCTCTCCCATATCATCTGATGCTTCCCTGAAGATTTCTTGTTTACAGCAAAAGTGAGTAGCGCTCTCACACAGTTCAGGGAAATAAATGTATGTTCAGTGCTGGCCCAAAGTCAGATAGAGGCAAAAATGGAAGTAGAACTCAGATATTTTTCAACTGTAGAATCAAAACAGGAAAAAAATTAGGAGTAAAAATCAAGGGAAGATTTATGTTCCTTCAATGTGTTTGAAAGACAAATATTTAATGAAATAAACATAAGGATGTACCTACATTATAATCTTCATGTTGGATCTGACTTGTTTTACTTTAACAAATCAATCTTTTAAACTACCTGTGACAATTGAAGTTAAATTTCTTTTGGTGGACACCTGTCAAACTGCTGTAGAGTTGCTTTGTATTAAGTCTCTGTGTTTAAAACTTGAAGAGTCTGACTGGCATCTTGCATTGCCTTCTACCATGCCTTCTGTTTCCTGCAGTGCTAATTAGCCACTGCATTAAAAGTGAGGTATTACAACATGACTTTCCTGCCTTTCACCCTCTCTTTAGAAAGCTGTGCAAAGCTGCTTAATTACCACACCACCACATTTATCCCAGTTGCCCTGTCCTGAGAGATGCACTGTAATTCTGGCAAAGAAAATACAGCATTTATAATTTCTTAACTGGCACAAAATGCATATACAAGTTGAAGAAAACCATAGGCAGGGCATGATGGAGCAAGAAAATGTTTTAAGACTCCTGTTTGACTGTACACTCTCTGCAGCAGTGCCTCAAGCCTCCATCTGCTCCTCCTCTGATTCTGCCATATTTGTCCCTGTGCTAGAGGTCTTCCTCTCAGCCTTTACAAGTCCTACAGCTTTGTTTTTGTTTTGTTTTTGTTTGGTTTGGTTTTTTGTGGGTTTTTTGGGTTTTTTTTAGTTTGTTTTTTTGTTGTTTTGTTTGGGGTTTTTTTGTGAGGAGAGAGTATCTTTGTCTTTCTCTTCACACAAGTGTGGTTTTTTTAACTTCTTTGCAGACTGCCATCCTTTGGAGCAGTTCCCTGTACTTCCAGACACAGGGTAGAGAAAATATGGTTTTTCTCAAATGTGGTTAATACTTTAATTCTCCTAACTCCTGAGTAGACCTTCAGATCTCCAGTATAAGAATATACTGATGTTTCTGTCAGGCTAGTCCTTCACAAGACCCTTGGTGCAAGTCTTGTCTCAGCTTATGAAGCATGGAGGACAGAGTAAAATTAGTGTTAGAAATAAAGACCCTGTTGATTCAGTAGATCAAGCTAAATTTGGAAATAGATTTTCCTCAGTGCATACCTTTTATACTGGATTTTTATCAGAAGTAATGAAAAGTTCATGTTTTTACGTGGTTTGAAAAAATTAAGCCTACAGAAGAGCTCAGTGGAATGTGAACTTCCATAATATTTTGGTGTTGTTCTAAAGAGCCTTAATAAACTCATGTGCAGCCACGCTTATACACAGGCCTGTGCAGTGCCATGTGGGCAGGTGTATGGAGGAATTGAGCCATGGGTTCAGGCTCCACTACCTGGCCCTGAGAATGGCCCATGGGAGGTGCCCAGTGCCTGAGGCTGGGACTGCCCTGGTGCCCAGAGCTGCTCCTGGCTGGGGTGTGGGACATGGAGAGCCCTGCAATAGGGGAGAGAGCCCCAGCCCATGGGGACCTGCAGCCCTCGTGGTGCCCCCAGTGAGTCTGCTCCACACAGTTTGTTTAATGTTTGTAAAGGAAAAATAAAATACAGTTCAGTAAGAGATTTAATGTTTATTTTGGTGTTCTTTAGCCCTGTACTGTCATACATGTTCCTCTAGGATTTGTGCCATAAAACTGAGAAGGAGGCAGTGAGGATTTCTGTCGTAATGCTGTTGTAATGCAAGCTGGGGTGCTCTGTTCATTGTTGAAACCATAGCTTCCCCCTAAATAAGCAATATAATTAACAAATTATCCTGAAAAAAAAAAAGGTAAAAGAGAGTCTTATTTTCAAAAAAATGGTGAGGTGTTTTTGTGCAGGAGGCAGCCTGTTTACTAGTTGCCTGACCTGCAATAAGTAAACAATTGAGAACCCTTGATAATTCATATAAAATGAAATTGCTTTCATGAATCTGTGTGGGCATCAGAGTTAGTAGCAGTGCTAAAAATAAGCTGTAAGCTCTTTTGGTAAGTAGGAGTCATGAGCTCCTCCTCTACCTCTGCACACTCTGGACAAAGTAGTTAGTATTTACAAGCCCTCAAATCAGTAGCATTGAAAGAGATATATTCTGCCCTGGAAACACTGAATGTGCATAGATCTAATAGTTGCTTGAAAATAACCTTACTATTTGGGTTTTTTCTCAGAGTAGACAGCATCTCCATTTCTCTGGGAATTATCCCCTACTTATGCTACTATATGTTTCAGCAACGTTTTTTGATGCTCTGTTAAGTTTGCAAGGAAGACTAAAACCTGTACACAGCGTTAAACTAAGGGAATTTCCTTGCCCATCCAAATATACATACCTAAAAAAAAAGAATTATTCTTGCAGCAAATTAGTTTTTAGATATTGTAGACTGAAATATCTTGAAATACTGCATATGTTTATAAGTTTTCATATAAAATAAAAAGTTTCAGTGACTATCAGATATAAAACCCAGAGTATACCAGAGAATGCTAAATACTTATCATGACTTCTACTTTAAAAGCTGAAAATTAATTGATTGGCATGGGACAAAAGCACACTTTAAAAAATATTTATATTATAAATGGAAGTTCATAGAATCATAGAACGGTTTAAGTTGGAAGGGACCTTAAAGTTCATCCAATCCCACTCCCCCTGCCTTGGGCAAGGACTCCTTACACTGGACCAAGATGCTCCAAGCCCTGTCCAACCTGGCTATCAACAGTTCCAGGGATGGGCCCTGCTCAACTTCTCTGGGCAGCCTTTTCCAATGCCTCAGCACTCTTACAATGAAAAAGTTCAAGTCAGTTGATTGAGACAAGAAAATAGTCAAAACTGTCAGTATCTAATGGCTTGTATATAATAGAGCTAAAAGCTTCTTGATGAACAGCTCATACTTGTTCCATTAGAGCTGTGCTAATATCCTCCATTGCTAAAATCCCAGGACTTTCTTACTACACTTGTTTTCCTTAACTGTTCATTTGCACATAATTACTGACAATGCATGCACATTAAACATAAAATAGGCTTCTGTCCTGAATGAACAAACATCAGCAAAGAATGTCCTGACTTCTTTTGCTGGGGCCCCAATGATTGCAGCTATTAGGCATACAAAACAGTCAAGTGTGCACAACTGTGAGCAGGATGTGTAAGGCAATGAATAATGGTCAATGGCTGGAGGAAGGATGTTATACCTGGATCTTTTGTTTAAATGGGATCTAATGCAGACCTGTGAGGTACCTCACTCTGAATTCTTGAATTCTCCCTATATTCTCTCTAGTGTAACTAAGGGTGGAAATTACTATAAAGGCATTTCAAGCATGATTGTCTGCTTGACAGAGTACCAGCAACTAAAAATCTTTAATTTAACACATCCTTTATTTCTGATTTTTTTCACTCTCCTAAATCAGATTTTATCATAAAGCAATGACACTGATGCAGAGTGTGTTTTCATCCCCTTCCCTTCCCTTCCCTTCCCTTCCCTTCCTTCCCATTTTTTTAACTTTATACACCACCACAATGCCATAGCAAATGAAACACACGTGTCTTTTAGATCCACCTCAGAATTTCCTATCCCAAAATGGTGGGCAAATGTCAGCAAGAGCAGTATTTATTCTAGGAATGCTTATTGTCTCCAAATAATGTTGAACAGGTGAGTCAAAAATCAGTATTTCTACCTGTTATGACTGCACTGGCTGCTGAATGAGTCCTTATAGTACCATCGTTTGTTTTGAATGTTCTGGGCAGTGGTTGCTGCCAGTACTGGTGCACTGGCCACTGTCTATGCTTTACACTCTTGCTCTCTCTCTTAAACATCTCTTATATTCCTTGCTTGTTTTGAAGAAGTGTTTCCCAGAATGTGTGGACTTCATAGACATCCAGCTCTTATTTTCAGAGAAGTTTCATACAATCAAAAGTATGGACTGAAACTATTCAACTGCCCATTGTCAAGGTCAGCTGTATTCAGTCCTTATAAATGTTAAATGTACTTTTTAAAAGATCCTTAGAGCCTAAAGATAAATTTCTATAATTACCCTGCTCTGTGCACATCTCAGGATGACAACTTTATTTTAGGAAGTGTAGTCTGACTGGTGTTCAGCTTCTAATCTACTATAATTGATAGATCCTCTCCTACAGAACCAATACCTAGCCAGCTGTTATTTATCCTCCTGCATTTGGTTGATTAGATCTTCTAAACCGACAATTTACATTTGTATTGCTGGAGTTGTTTTTTTTTATATGATTTCTGTAGTCTGTCAGCATAATTTTCAATACTCTCACTGACCTCAAACAGGGAATTCATTCACACTGTGTTTAATCTGTAAATGTAACAATAAAAATATTTTTCCCATCATGTAAACAATTAATAAATAATGCTGAGCTAACAACAGGAAGTGTAGAAGTCCATTTGGTATCCGGCCTTCCAGAGTATTGGCCTTTGGTCATCCTGATGATGCAATGGGGCACTTTCATTACAGAATTAATTTTGGAAGCTCTAGTTCACGTTTCTTCACGAGAATAATCTCCTTTAACTAAATGTAAAAAGAAAAAAGAAAAGGAAAAAAAAAAAGTACTGAAACCCCATAAACTATTCTAGTTTACTTAATACTTCCAAACCTCTTATAGCTCTTATTAATCTCCTGGTGTTATAATCAATGAAGAGTTAATAAGATTTGTGTGTGGTATGAAATTCATTGCCTGTGAAATAAATTTACCTTGCATCTGCATCCACTTCTAATTCCTCAATCAATGTGTGAGCACAACAACCTTGAGCAACTGAGAGACTGGAGCAGAGAGATCACTGTCACTTCCTGTGGGTCAGAAGTAACCCAAAAAATAGTGTTCCCAGTTCATTTACAAAGGCTGGGCTGGCTGCTATTGGAGAGGGACTGATCATGTTCTTTCTCAGTGTGCATATGGGGAATATGTACTAGAATCCAAAATCCTGTGTAAATAATACAAGCATCAACTGTTGTTGCATGTATTTTTAGAACATACCAAAAATTTATTTTAGACATAATTTTTCAAGAAAGTAAAACCTCAGCAGTGTTATCTTAATATAGATTTTGTAGTTATGATTTATTGACATGATAATAGTCAGTCAATAGCATTGATTCATGGGCAAATACACTTATGCTAAGTTTTGAATTCTGCAGGAACTAGATGCTTTTCTAGTGAGCTTTTAAAGCTTCCTGGGGGCTTTCACAATAGGAGCTGATAAAATTTTATGGAATACTCCACTTTTATGTTTAGAGTATGATGGGAATCATTCTACCCAGTACAACAGGGCAGAAATTAACTGAATAGTTTTGAATGAGCTACCCATAAACATTTGCTGCATTTATTTTACAAGTTAACATTTTGCTAGGCACAAACTGTTCCTTTGAAAACACACAATGTGTTATGTGTTATGGAAGAACAGGACATGCCCAGGAAATGGAAGCATTATTTTGTGAGTCTTCTTGATTTGAAGGAGTTGAACCCACATGTCCCAAATGCCTCATCCAATTATTTTGATGACAGCAGTCTCTATAATTTCTGGGGAAAACAAGGTGCTGTGCAGCTGTGCATGCTAAACCCAGGGGCCCGGAAAAAGAAGCAAAAGGAGGCAAGTTCTGGCTTAATAATTTTAACACTTCTATAGGAAAGAAAGAGTCTCAATACTGATCTCGGGATCTGACAACAGGTTGTCAAAGTCTGATTTGAACAAGTGTAAAGAACTTGTCAGTTAGGCTCTGAGAGAGAGGGGATAAATGAAACACTTGTTTCTCCCTTTTCACAACTCTAAAGTGCAAAAGGAGCTCATATAGTATGAAGTGTAATGTAAATTACAGACAACTTCCCTAACATCTCAAATAGCAGGATAGGGCAAGCATTAAATTAGAAACAGGTCATGTGTAAGGGTCTAAGATTAACTTGTGTTAGCAAAATTGTATTTCAAGTATCAGCTGTGGAAAACCATTGATGTTGGTGTGATGTAAACTGATAACCTGAGTGATGATAAGGGGTGGTTATTATTTTGTGTATAAGTGTTCTGTTAGAATATCCACAGTGCAGCTTCATCCTCCACATCCTTCCGTCCTTCCTCATCTTGAGGGAAAATATCTTTCTCATTAGTGATTTAGATGGAAGATACTACTTAGGGAATTGTTGGAAATAAGTAATTCTTGTAATGTTTATTGATAGTCCAAATTCTTAAAAACTTCTGTTAGTGTCTGAGAAATAACTTGCTTATTTTATAAAGTAACTACTCAGAAAATTCTATGTAGACTGAACTTTTAAAAAATGCTTTTATCCTAATGTAAGCTGGAAATTAGAGTTCGTTTAAGTTACATCTAGCAAATTTACTTTTCAGACATATTATATTGCTGTATAACTGCTATTATTCATAAATTAGAAAATGGATGAAAAGTACTCATGTAGGAAACTAGAGAATCTAGCTGTTCTGCAGTGGTTTTGCTGCAAATGGCTAGTCTTTGAAAACTTGCCATATGCAGAAAAGGAGCTTGAATTCCACAAACCTATAAAGGGAATATACTTAGCACAGATTGGGAAAGGGTAATGTAGCCTCACTTTTTAAAAAGGGAAATAGAGAAGGTGTGGGAAACTACAGGATGATAGGTCTCACCTTGATGCCTGGCAAGATCATGGAGCATCAGATCCGCCTGGAATCTATGCTAAGGCACATGGAAAATGAGGTGATTGCTGATAGCCAGCATGGCCTCACCACGGGCTAAATAGTGCCTAACAAATCTCAGGGTCTTCTGTGTCAGGTTTACAGTGGTGGTGGATGGAGGAAGAGCAGTTGGTGTCTTCTACCTGAACCTGTGCAGATTGTTTTAAACTTAGGCTGATGTATTTTTTTCCTCAGGTAAAGGCTCCTAGAAATGAGCAGAGACTTCTGTCCATCCTCTGATCCCTTACCCTGATCGCAAATAACTCACTACCTCACTATCCAAGGATTTTCCTTCCTGCTCTGTTTGCATTAGCACTTCTGACTGACTTAGCCACCTTGGTGAATTATCTGGGACTCTCAAGGACCCTCTGGTGTCCTGGATCCCACAAAATCCTATGAGACCATTGGAAAGAGACCATCATCTCCCTTTTGTATGTTTTTGCTGAATCTGTACTTCCTCTTCTTAGCCCCTGCAGTTCTCCAAAATATGTGTTGGACAGTTTTCAGCTATGTGACTATTTCAGTCTGTGGTTCAGGACACAATGTTTACTTGTTTGTTCAAAAGAGGTTCCTCAAGCAAATGACACATTACATTTCAGGTATCTGCAATCTGCTACAATTTATTTGTCTCATAATAGAAAAAGCACCATACAGAAATCTTATTGCATAGTACAGAAAAAAGCCACTTAATGAAATATTTAGAAACATTAAGCAATCTGAACAGTGTGCAAAATATGAATGTTTGCTAATCCATGTTCCATTCAAATACTATTGTTGACATTACGTTTTTACATATGACTAAGAAAATAAATATTCAGCCCGTATCAGGTTTCTTTTTCATTGTAGAATCATTTTAAATTTTTTATATGTTTAAGTGATGCAAGTTTCTTAAAGGAAACTTTTGGGAAAAATAGATTATCTTTTCATATGCAGAGATACATGGAATAATCTTAAATTTCTCCAGATAAATCACCATGTTTCCTATGCCTTATATGATGGATGGAGTCAATAAAAAGTATCTTTAAAGGAAGGGCAGTAATGAGTACCAGGTTTAGTAGGAAAAAATCATAATGCAGTTGGTTGGAAACCTCTCCAAAGGCTTCACTGAATTCATGTTCACAATGTGCCCTGCAGGACAGGTGGCATATTGGCTTTTGGTTATCTCAGTGTAAAACACTGTCACCATTCCTTCAACCCTTACTGCTTTTTAATCATCTCCTTTCCTTTTTTTTTTTTTTGTTTTTTAGTCATGAATCCATGAACCACGATGTGCTTGAGCTTAGGAATGCTGCTTAGCATGGAGGAACAGGGATGATTTGGAAAGCAAATGCAGTAGCTTATTGGCTTCCTGTTGCTTTAGGTTTCACATGAGTTCTTCATAGTTTGATTGCTGAATCTTTTTGTTTACTGGGACTCTGGAAAGGACTAATTTTGTGGACTTTTGTATTTGGAACAGGTACATTCTTTTAGCTATCATTTTAAGAGTTGCTAGGGTCGTCTTACTGTTCTAGGTCAGCTCATTAGTTTTTCCTTGCATTTTAGGAACTAATAGGGTTTTTTTCCTTTTTTTTTTTTTTCCAAGATGTTTGAATTGTATTCTGGACATACCAAATTATCTTTACACCTTGTGATATCTAATATCTTTCTATTCGGGGTTTTGTAAAGTACTGCCACATAAAAAGAGAGAATTACTGCAAAGGCATTTTTGCTTGTTTTTTTTCTTATGTATTCAGGTGGTTGTTCTTTGTAATTTTGTTACTTGTTCAAAATTTACCATCACTTTTGTGTCATTACTTCAGAATAGTCATTAAATATTTTTCAGATTTCAGAGTTGAAATATTCTTTTTCTTTTTTCTTTGAAGGGCGCATGAGGGAGAAAGATAATGCAGCAGTATTTAACATGTATAAAAAAACATTCTTCAAAGTTAGAACAGCAGTATGGAAAGAAAAATTATTTTCAAATAATTAGTCAACAGATCAGCTAGCATTTATAGGCTGAGAATCAACTTCTTAAAGTTGTTTTAAGGGACTGAGCTCATGAGAAATTTCTTACTTCAGTTAAGTTTGGTTCAAGTATTGGGAAAGGCCCATAATAAGCATAGGTACAATAAGGAAATAAAAATTTTCTATTTTTCTGCCTTATCAGGAACTGTCTTACTATAGTTAATTTAATGTCTGCTGAACTGTTTTGGGAATCATGTGTCTATGTGCATGCATTTTCCTCACAGTGAGTATTTATGACAATTGAAGAGAAAAAACATTCTTGGCATTTCCCCAAAGAATGTTAGTCTTGATATACAGCTGCATTTCTATTTCTGTCTCAACTGGAAAATTAGATTCTTTCTAATGCAAATTCTATTCTATGGCATTTTTGTGCCAAGCAGTGACACCTTGTACAGTTAAGAATTTTTTTTAAAGTTATTAATATACCCTGTTAAAAATTGTGTGCAATATATTTATACAGAAATATTTAACATTTTTTAGTACTTTGGTTCATGCAAACAAACAACACACTACTGAAAATTTGAAGCTGTGAATACTGCTTAAGGATGAAAAAACATTTCATTTTTGGTATTGTATAAAGTAGCCAAAATTCCCTGGTTCTAAAAGGCTTTCTCAGTCTTTTAGTCCTAGAGTAGAGTATAGCAGTCTTAAACCCAAAGGTTATGTAAAATACGTTAAAATATATTCAGCTTGAAAAACAACAATTAAGTTTATAACTACCATACATTGTCTTGGCTTTTTAGTAGAAGTAACTGAAAAACAGAAAAAAAACCAACCATGAAAATTACTGTTGTAGATGTATATGTAAGATGTTTATCTAACTATACTTAAAGAAACAGCCGAGTTTTTCTACTTGTTAAAATCAGAATTTCTTAATGTTATTTAAAAAAAGAAATAAATTACAGCTAAGCAACTAGTAAAATAGTCTCTTCCCTAAAAAATTCATTGCTGAAAGAAGGCTATTTCCAATTCATGAGATATCACACTCGAGTTAGTGTTAAGAATTTGACTTCTCAGAATTGTGCCTTTTATTTTGTTATCTATTTTAAAAGCTACCTGAATATGTTACAGTGTCTAGGCCTCAGGCATACTCATTGCAGCAGTGAAGGCATTTTCTTTTGACTTTGTTGACTTGTTGTGAGATTCCCCTTGGGATGCTCCTTTTATATTTTCTTCTGACTTGCTTATTTTGTTTTCACAACCAATTTCACAAGGGTGACATTTTCTAGAACAGTCAATTTCCAAGGCATTCACCCGGAACAAGGGACAAGAGATGTTAAATATCTGTTTTGAATCACTCATGTGAATAACTGAGGCAGATTTTCCAACCACCCAGACAACTGCCAGAGCTGTGAGACACCAGCTCAAATAAACTGATCATTACTTCTTTGCATTTTCTTTGGTTGAGTTTTTGGTTTTCAAAATGTGAAGAAGACCAGAAATACTTCTCCTTCGTCACAAAAGGGAGTGTACACAGAGGAGAAGGGTTGGAAGACTCTGGGGAGAGCCTATGTAAGATCTGATTTGTTGCTTATATAGCTGTGAGGAGGCAGTGGCTGCTGTTGGGAGTCGTCCCTCCCTTCTTTTTTCCCTTTCACAGTAACTTCTTTCTGGCATTTCCAAAGACAGCAACAGACTTTACTTTCTAGGGATTTATCACAAGTCACGTAGGCAGCAGCCAGTTTAGCTTATGCCTTTAAGTTAGACATGCATCTTTGAGAATAAATGCACATGAGCATGGTGGCATGTTTAAAATACATTTCCTGTTATACTATTATAATAATGGTTCCCCTTGTTGACTTGACAACAAATTAGTGATATATGCATGGACCAAAAGAAGATTTTCATTTAGTGAATGTTTCTCATCAATATTTTTGTATTTACTGAGGCTTGCTTTGATAGAATCAATCTTTATAGCTAGTCCATGGTTTCCCTACACAAATATCTATAAATAAAAATAAATACATGCATACACATATATATGCAAATATATACATATTTGGATTTATTCACAGTGATCAGCAGTATTATCTTTTGATGTATGGTCAAAAAGGATGTGTTTGGATATGCTTTCACAGTCAGAAGCTATTTACTGGATTTGTCATTGCACAGTAAAATCCTGTGGTTCTTTGGGCAATATTTATTAGACTCACACAGAGCAAGGAGCTGACTCTTGCTAGTACCCTGGAGGCTGAAGATATCAGCTTCAGGATTTCCTGCGGCATCAGTTAGTGCAGTGGCTGAGAAATGAGATTTTGATTTCAGAAAGCTTGACTAAGGTCTGCAGTAAAATGTGGTGTAACACATTGTGGTATCTACTCACTGTGCCCCTGGAAAATTAACCTTTATTGCTAGCTTCTAAACTTCTAAAGATCTGTATTATTTATAACTGCCAGTGGTCATGCTACTTTGTTAAATTTTAAACTTAACTAAAAATGTTAGCATTACACATAATTTACCTCCTAGCAATCCCATATTTCATATTTAATTTCTAAGTTGCCTAAATTTTCTGAAGTAGCATGTGAATGTAGTCAAGTGACAGTCTTTCACTCTGATGTTAGAATGCCGAAGCTTGTCAAAGACCATGAATGAGCAAAAACTTGTATATTTCTCTGTGAGTACAAATATTGTTATAAAAAATGACAACAAACTGTTGTCAAAATATATTATCTCACTTCCTCATCTTTATTCAATACATAGTAATTGAATAAATTGTACTACATAGAATGTAGTAGATTTGTGCTTAGTTCAGAAATGTCATATAATATAAAGCTTTAATATAGATTATAAATGAAGGCATCATTTTTTAAGAAATTCTTCCTATAATGTCCTTTTTTGTACTTCTGCTCTTTCTTATTTCTAACCTGTTCTCTTCTAAGATGAAGATATTTTAAGATACCACTTTCAAAAAATGTCTTGGGTACTCAGTAACCTGCCTATCAATGAAAGTGCAGAAAATTCATGCTCTCTAGAAATCGAAACTTGTACCATGTGATACTTTCTGAGAATTTTTACAGTTGCTGTCCAGTGCTGTGATTAAAAGAGGTGAATATCAAAACCATATTGGTTTAGTCTGAGTCTTAGTTATAATATTAAAGAACCATTGATCCCAGCCCTTTCTCATCTCCATTAGACAAGAATATTTTTGTGTAAGCAACTCTAATGAATATAGATAGCATAGATAGGCTACTGTGTAGCTTGAATAGGCAGATTTGTCCTCCTTTCCTCTTACAACACACTGAAATATAAGATATTAGCCCTATCAATCTATCCTGAAGGAAGTTGATAATCACCATGAATAGATGACACCTTCTTACTTCTATGAGGAATTAACAAAATGTTTAGTCCCTGCTTTAACCAGCAGCCCATACCACTTAATACTCAGAGTAAGTAAATAGAAATGCTAATTGTTTATTCACATGTTGAAGGTGAAGGCTAAAACACAGTCTGTTCTCTGCTTAGCTCCATTCTAATTAACACTCACTTCTGATTAAGTGCAGTGAATATGTTAGTTTGAACTTGCATGGGAACTTGCTTACCTAAAAGGGAGTTACTAATGTTTCTGCTAGTTACTTTGATGTGCTCTTATTTTCCCCCTTTCTCTGTTCCTAAGATGATCAGATTTTTTAAAAATCAAGTGTCCATTTTATTGTGAATCTTCTGCTCAATCTGTGGTATTAATAAATGAGAGCAAAACTAATGAAAAAGGGAATTTTCTTTTTTATGTTGGTAGTTTGAAAAGGTTGTGTGATAAAAAGAAATAAATAGATATTTCAGGATATCTGTTATAAAGTTTTAGTAGGGATCCAATGAACTTTCAATGTGTAGACAAAGTTGTAACTTAAGCTCCAGGGTTCAATGTAGTGTGTGCATGTGTTTGTTTTGTGGTTATTTTAGCTAACATACTTTTGAAAAGAAAGAATAAAACATTTTTATTGCTTTAAATTGCTCACAAAAAATGTATTTAGCTTTTCCATAATGTCAGTATTGTTTCTTTACTTCATTGATGTTTCAGCACCAATGTATGACCAGTGTTTCTTTCTGTTTTGCTGGCACTCCAGGAAGCAGCCACGGAAAGACAGAAGATGAAAGCTCCTATTCCCAACTTGATTCTCTTGTATGCTACTCTGACTCAGAGCTTGAAGGTTGTAACCAAAAGGGGATCAGGTAAGTAAAACTTTATCTCTGTGGTGACAATGTGGCTTGGAAAGAAGTGCTTAATGTTTACAAGTAGATACCAGGATGTTGTTACTGTAGTTTGTAATACAGGCCAGAGGATTTCAAATTCTGCAGCAGGAAGAGTTGGCAGCTTCTATATATTTTTAAACTATTGTTTTATGTGGACTTGCTGAAACCAAATCAATTATATAATGTGAAATTAATATAACCTTTCACCTGCTGAAGGAAAGTTATTACTAGAACTTTTTAACCTACTTAGACTATGTTGCAGTCACTGTTGTTTGGTTACTGGATTTATCTGATTTAGTGTATACTTTAGGGAATTAAGATCATAGTTTGGGTTTAAGCAACAATAAATAGATCAAACACATTAAATTTAATAACTATGAAAACTTAATTAAATTTAATAACTATGAAAAGCAAAATGTGTTTTTGAAAGGGATATCTAATACATGGTTGAAAAGTTTAATTCAGCATAGAAAAATAGTCAGTATTCAGGCAGTGGGGTAATTCTGGATTTATTTTTTCTCCTTCACCCTGAAATTCTAGTTTTACACACTTTAGCTTTTCACTAGATGATGAAAACAATAGCATGCTACTTCTGCAACCTATCTTGCTATACTGCACTAAAGAAAACTAAATCCTTAATGAAAGCTTTAATTCCATGTTGGTGGATAAATGAAAATCTTAATCCCATGTTGATTGAATGAATTAGGTTTGTTGTTAGTTGTGAGTTTCCTTTTGGCATTGGAGTGCTTTAGGTAGCTTTTGTTGTGCTGTTCCAGAAGTCTGTCTCTAATTTATTTTTGGCTTTTGGTCAGAAGTAGTTGCAAACTGATGCTTGGGGAGAACACAACTTTTTATACATTTTTGGCAGCATCTTAAATTATACCTTGCATTTTCAATGGATTATATTTGTAACAACAGAATGAAACAGATTATATCTCCAACATTTTAGTAACTGGAAATGTTGATGTAGGGAAGGCTACATCAACATCATGGAGTACTACTACAATGTAAGGTATTTTTTAATAAAAACTTGAAATTAAAGTATATTTTGGATTATTTAAACTCAAGAAAACTGAAATACCCAGACTGTGTGCAGAGCAAGGTATCTGGGGATAGGTTGATGTGTTTATAGGATGCTGTAGCCTAGATAGATAATGTAGATATCCTTTGAATGTATCTGTCTAAGACTGTTCTGTTTGATTAAGATTTTGAGTAAATTGCTGTTTGAGTAAGCTTTAAGTCAAGGCCCCTTAATCCAAATTTAGTAAAAACATTATCAATCATCTTACAGTAAGTTTTACACGGACACCCATTTTTAAGGAACTAAATAAAAGTCCAGCTATCACCTGTTACATAAAAGTGACAATGATAACTTGGGTTGTCTTTGCATTTTAGTTCATGATTTTCTGCATGTATCCTCTTCATCTGATTAACCAGTGCAAGGAAATAATGGTAAATATACAATTTATGTTTGGGAAAGTAATATAAGTGCTGTCCAGCAAAAGAAAAAACATTCAAAACTTTCCAAGATACAGAGAATTTGTTCTCATCCTGATGCTGTGATGAAAAGTAAAATCTATAATGGAAATCTTTGGATCATGCCTTACTGTTACATGGGGTCTTGATGTTTTTGTGTGCTTCTCCTGTGTAAAGCTTCAATTAGATGTATCACCATGGGGACACTTAGTCATTCTGTGTGTGCAAAATAAAAAATCTCTGACTTACTGAAATCTCAGATTCTGATGCCTTTGGCCATTTTGCTTTATGATTTGAGATATGAAGAACTTCTTCAATGCTAGGTAGTAGTAGGATGATGCTTCAGTAGTAGTGAGTGATGGTTCTTGGTTTCCTTTTGTTGCTCTTTGGTTTGATTTGGTTTGGCTTGGTTCAGTTTTATTACCTTCCTTGGGTGCTAGGGAGGGATATATTTGCAATCTTGAAGTGTTTCTACAAAGAAAACCTTTTTTAACAGAAATTTTAACAAAGTAAGATTGACTTATGTGTACTGTGAAAATATAAATGGTTTCCTAATGTTAGTGCGACTCATAATTGGAAGTAGGGAAAAAAAACAACTTAGAAAGTAGAGCTTGTTTTTATGTGAACATGTTGGCCAGAGGCAGAGCATGGTGAAGGCATGGTTTAAATCTCTTCAGTCAGTTCCACCTGTGGGTGCATTTTGTCACCATGAAAGAAAAAAAAAAAAAAAAAGTAATATTTTTATGCTTACAAGTTGTTATAAATATGGAGTTGTAGTATCCACCTTTTCTTTACTTCCTTCTCTGTTATAAATTACAGGAATGTAATAAAGTTCCAGCAATTTACATTAATATGCTAAATAGTTGTTCTAATTGGGATTTATATCTTCTAATTCACTTTTGTTGAGTCTGTTTCTAATGACCAAATCTAAAACCACAGATCTTGTGGTCTTTATTTAATAATTCAGTTTATATATTTTCATATATGTTATATATGAAAATATATTTATTAAATGTATATTGTTGTATATTTTTATCTTTATTTTTTATATTCAGTAATCAGTATTAAAAAGAGGTCTGTCCTTGAAAATATACCTTTTCAATACTGTCAGAGTATTTCACCTCTTTTCTATGTTTATCAGCTCTGCTAAAAAGATAGTGATTAATAAAATAATGAGTTTGTCAATCTCGTAGAGATATGTTTCCAACAACTCCTCTGATTTTTCAAGAACATGAAAACCTACCTTCAGAAAGTCATTTTCTAAAAGCCCATAGCAATTTTGACCAGCTATTGGCTTTCAGGACTGAAGTTATATCAAATAATTAGCTATATGTGAAAACAAGTAGAATCAGTATAGTATTCTTGATTTTGTTTCTTTGAAAGAAGGTTAATAAAACTTTACAACAGAAGAAATTTTAGGTTGTGTTGCATTGGATTAGATCTCTGATAATGAGAGCAGTCCTTATACAAAGTACTTAAATTACTTTAAGGTAACCTTTGAATCTTTCTACGACTGTGTGCTATGAATTAAATAAATATAATAATATAAGGAATAAAAAGAACAGTGTGAATTAAATATTTCTTACATTAGCCAGAAAACATACTTTAAATTAGTTTTCACACAGCTTTTCAAGTTACCTGTTTAACAATTTACCTTGTATGATTGTCTCTACCTGACAGAAGATACTTTTTTTCCCTCAGTTAATATTTTAAATAAGTTCTGAACAGTTTCAAGTTACTCTTTAATATATGTTGAATTTCTTGTGCAGTGAGAGCATGTGATGACTGTACTTGTTACATGAGAATGGATGGGTGAGCAGTTGTAGTTAAAATTCCATGACTACATACAGATGATGCAAGAAACTTCTTCCTAATCCATGTATGCAAAAGACTTATAAGCACACCTTAACTTTTCCTGTCAGTTAGAGCTGACCATACACCACCTACAGGTTGTAATGCCTTCTCAGGAAAGCAAGGATTCTTTGCTGTAAGCTTCCCTATTCAACCTGCTAACTTCACAGTGTTCATTAATTGGGTGTTGCAGGTATTCAGTGAAGTCTCCCTGAGCTGTAGAGGCTTCATAGCCCACAACAGTAACTGCAAAGAGGAACTTTTTTTGTCAAATATTAGATCTCAGATAAGATTTGCGAAATAGGAAGTTGACTATTGCATTACTTCTCAGCTCCTTTGAAGATATTAAAGCATCTTCTCATAAAACAGTTCCTGTCTGATCACAGTGATCTTCTTGATGCAAAGGAAGAATAAGTACTTAAAGACTATATCTTTTGATTTGTTCAGCACATAGTTTTACAGGAATTGAATTAAATTTCAAAAATGTAGAAGATAATGCCTGTTTCTCAGCATGAAACCAAACTATGTATAAATCTGTAATGTGCCTAAAAAGTGTGTAGATTTCCTTTTTGTGCAGTTCAGTTCAGTTCTTGACAGTATTTTGAGAACTTCACGGTAAAGCATTGCTAATGTTTTCATTTCTGTGATTTTTCCTGAAATTATCCAGTTTTATAGACTGAACTAAATTGTTGATTTTTTTTTTCAGTCATGTGGTTTTACGTTCATAGAAACTTAGATTTCTAAAAGTCTCTTCTTTACAGGTTGAATGGTATTTGATCACTTACTTGTTCTGAACAGAGCTGTGGCTTATGAATTATTTAATATTCATTAAAGAGGAAGTAGGTTAGGAAGGAGAGCCTCATGCTGATCATATAGACTTTTTTTCCCTGTAATATATATGTTAAATGAAATACTTGAGCACTGCATTGCCATCTGGTGGTTTTTTCCCAAGGATGCTAAATAGACAAAAGAAAGAAAGGTTTGGAATTATTTTGGTTTTTTTTGTTTTCTAAGCCCAAATGTGGTAGAAGGGAACATGTGGAAAAAAGTATGAAAAGAGATTTTGTTGCATGAAACAACTATGAGCTGAGCAGCATATTCAGGCAGTATTATTGTATTTGCTTTTTTGCCTAATAACGATCTGGCTGCCTTGTATCAAAGAGGTGAGTGTTGCTATTACTGCCTCTGGTTTTCTGCTGTTCTGCAGATTATTTTGCATTATGAGTTAATTAATATTCTGTGTTCAGTTCTGCTATTGTGAATAGAAATTTCCTGTTCTAGATCAAATTTATTATGCAATGGAAGGATTTAAATGGAAGGAAAAATCTTTCCAGCAATGAGTTTTTGGGATATGCATGAGATCCTTCAAATCATTATGGTGAGATTGAAGTCTAGATATGTATTTTGTCATGTAGTAGAAGATTACTTCTCTTTCTAATGTCTTTTTAATTTTTTGCCTTAGCTATCATTACTCAGTATGGGTGGTTCTTGTTGTCATACTTGGATGAAAGATCAATATTATGAAAATAAGGTTCTAAAGGCTTTGACACTGAGATGCTATTTTTGAATTTGATTTTATTTTTATGCAAGAAAAATATGAATTTTAATGAGGTAAAAATTATTCAAGATTTATTTTTTTCTAAAAGTAGTGGAACTCTGAGTAACAGACTGAAAATACATTATAAAATCCCTAGGAGTTATTCTTTAAGAACTGTAAGATTATATTTTTCTAAATTATGGCCATCCATGATTTTTTAGGATTTATTGCTCATGAAATAATAAGTATGTTTTAGATGATAATAACAGATGTATAAAATAATATCTCTGAATAAAAAGAGAATTGTTTTTTTTTGACTTTTATTTTAACTGGAAAAGGAACATATCTGTGCAATACCAGCCTTAACATCAACAAAGCCGAGATTTTACACTTCATGAGTAATGTCATAATGAGAATTCAACAATGTAGTTAAAAAAAAAGTAAGGAAAAGAAGCAAGTCAAAACAGTATCAGAACACTTTGCATCTAGGAAGAGTTTTTGAATTGAATTTACTAATCTGTACTTCATAATTGAATTTTCACTATTTCATGGAACATATACATATATATATATATATATATATCTATATAAAATCCAGTTTACATGGCCAAAATGCTTTGAGAAATTGCACATAATTAAGTGCTGAGGCTTTGCAGAGATCTGGTACCCAGTATTTCAGGATTTGTGTTATACTTCCAGGTGAGATTTGGTGTTCTAATTGTGTAGTACTACATAAATAGTCAGTATCTCCCCTTTGGTAATTCCATTCTGTTTTTAATTCTGCTTGTGTTTTGGGTGCCTAAGTATTTTCCTTTTGGCTTTTTGTCAAAAGATAACTAGTTGATGGATATCATATTGGATCTGGTATGCACTGAAGAGTAATAAGAAGATTCAAAAATAAATTAATATACCTGTTGTTTTTCTTATATTATAAGCAGAACACTCACATATACTGTACTCCAGGTACTGTGAGCTTGGAAGAAAGCAATCACATCAATTAAAGAGTATGCTTCTTTTAAACCATAGGAGTTTATGTCAATTGATAATAATGGCTCCTAGCTGTTGTTTCCACTCTGTTACAGAATGTTAGTTTCCCATTGTTAATTGATGAGACTTGTGGCTTTTTGTGTGGTTATGCAGGACCTGAAATAATATTTAGTCTATGTCTATTTGATGTACGAGATTAGCTTCCATGAGCAATGACTTTTTAAACTGGAACAATCAAGACTATTACTATTACTGTGAAAACTTCTTTTCTATCTCTCTGTTTAGTGACAGGAAGAAAAAGTATCGTGAATATCAGTCCTAAGCAAATATATGTGTACCTTTCTTATTGCACTGGGAACAGAATTATTTTTGCATCATGACCTGATTAAGAAGTGAACCTTGCTTCTTATGAGGATTGTTTCAAAAAACTCATTTTGAATTGGCACATAAATATGCAACCTAGTTTATGGTTGTAGCTGTGGGGCTGAATGGGGAAACCTCTGTGAAATATTTTTCTTTTTGAGGGAGAAGAGACAAAAAGATGAGGCTGAATCTTTACAGTTAAAAACACAATAGAGATAAACAGAAATCCTTGTTTCTTTCTCAGGCAACTTTCTTATATTGTGATCTGTTAATTTATTCCATATTGATTTTATTAACACTAATATTCTTCAGGTTTTTATCCTAAGAATAAAAGATATTTTGGTTTTCTTTCTGTACCTGTTCTGTTTTATTTAAAGATGGTTATTCCTCCCCATTTAAATGTGTAGTAGAAATCACTGTTTAATTTTTGATGTTACAACTTCCTCTTCATAGTTGAAGAATTAATTGAGTGTATCCACTTCCTTGGATTTTTTCTAATTACTCTGCAAGATATAGTTGTATGTCAGTGGAGGAGGGAGTTGCTTGCTTTCATACTTGCACATTTCTTTTAATGATAGAAAACCTTCAAAAGCAATACAGTAATGGGGTCAGCTGAGATGAATGATTTCTTATGCCTGCTGGGAGGGAGGCCTAGATGATCCAGAGATGCAGACACTTTGAAAATGCTCTGCCTCTTTATTCAACACTTACACTCTTTGTCCTGAACTTCTGCTGTCTGTTGGAGAGAATTGTGAGGCTTTCTGTAATTAATATAACCCACAGAAAATTTTTACATCTTGCTATTACTACATGGCACCAGGATAGCAGAAGAGCAATTAGTGTCCTTTAGCACCTTATTTAGACGTCAAAAGTATCCATATCCCCATCCTGCAGCAATTCTGGCAAAGCCATTTACACCAATTTTGGTATGAACCTCAGCTTCTTTCTTAGTTTATGAAGGTGAACCTCCACTTGATTATTATTTCGTGAAAAGGCATGACTTGCTATTCGTGGATCAAGAGATACTGGAAGAAAGCAGGAGTGAAGAATCAACTTAATAAACTTCTGCATATTCAGGAAGTTAGAGGGTTCCTTTAGAATACGGTTTTGAACCTTGGGGTTTTTTTTCTGTTTGCTTGTTTATGCCAACAGTATATGGGAAGAATTAGATTTTTTAAAAAGAATAATCTTTTACAATACTGCATATTTATTTCGCTACAGAATATTGTATTGATTGTGCTACTAAGAAGTAATTTTCAATGTACAGTTTTCATTTGAAAAATGTTAAATCATAATGTTACTGGAAAGAGCACCAAGTTTTGCTAGTTACTTGTGCTCGGCCATGGGGATGTTTTGGCTCCAATGGTCTCTACTCTGCTTTTATAAGCTCAGGATACTATTCAATATGTCAGATGAACAGCAAATATGAGGATTGCATACCAAGGGGTGGCAGGTAGACTATACTGTAAAGAAAGAAAGAAAGAAAGAAATATAATTCTGTTCCACTGGAGGATTTGGACAGTAAGGAATGATTGCTTCTCTAGCAAAAATCCTTTGTGACACGTTACTTATTTCGGAGACACTGTGAAAGCAGTAACTGTTACTTGTCCTGTGAGCATTTATGAACAGGATGGCTGGCATTTTAAAAATAGTTGTATGACCTTTTGTTGTTTCTAGGACCATCCTGATACTTTTCAGAGTCCTGGGAGATTGTGAATAATACCACAGTATGTGAAAGGACTGTCTGTGTTTTGGCAAAGGGTCAATGTTTTAGAGTGTGCAATATATATTAAGAAATGACTCATGGTAGGAAAGGAGACAAAACAAAATCTGAAGCCAAAAGGACAGTAATAGATATTCTTACATAGTTCAGTCATTGAGTTTTAGTAGCTGCTTAGGATGACTCTTTTCTTCCACAGTCCCTGTTTCCCCTGGGGAACCATTAGTGATTGTTTTACTGATTGGCATCTGTTGGCAAGCAGCCTAAAAGATTTAAAAGAACCAGTGACCTTTCATCAGAAATCACTGTTGCAGAAGATTTATTTATTTGAATATTATCATGTCAATTTTATGTAGAATAATGACTGTGGAAAATAAGAGGGCAGAAACCACTCAAGGACAAGTAATGGCCATCTGATATATTTGTCTTTTTTATTTAAGTGTACTCTGTAGCAATAATTATTGAAATATAAAAATAATAGCCATGAAAATAAATTCTGACTACTAGAATATAATTTGTTGTTATACTTAAAGAAATTTAAAATTTATAAAATCTGTCCTATTAATATACTTCTTGGCTTGTTTTTCCTGAAGGCTGGAGGGAGAAAGTGCTGTAAGTGCTATGTACACAGATATATGGGAACCAATTTAGCATGAAGAGGCTGTCCTTTAAATTGCAATTCTGAATTCTTCAGACATTCTTGCTCAGTAGTTTCAGCTGTTACAGTCTTTAGTTCAGAAGCAGGATACACAAGGTCTTGCAAGGTTTGTGTTTACTTTTTTTTTCAAAGTATTTTCTTTGCAATTATAAGGAGAATTATCAGACTGCTGTTATAGTAAATTATAAGACAGTTATGTTAGTTGAGAAGTGACTGCTCCTGTAATTTCATCACCTTGCTCTGAAGGCATAACTCATGTCAGGAAACTGTTAGTTGTACAGATGCAAAGCAGACAATTGTATTGAAGTGAACTGAAAATTCATTTAGTGGATTAGCCCGCTTCCACAAATTACTCTTTTTTCATCCTTGACAAAAGAGGAGCAGTTTTTACTCCCTTGAAAATAACAGCAACATACATGGCTTGGTCAAACCAAAAGATAGCAGCCCGCAGTAAAGCTGTTAATGCTGTTTTTAAAGAAAGTAAAAGGTAGATTTGTCTTAAATTCCCAATTTTCTGCTGAATGCCATTGGTGGTAGAACCCAGAGTGAGCTCTGGGGCCAAAACAGAGAGACAGGGAAGAACAATGCATAATAATATATATACTTACACAGAGATATCTGTGCTATGAGGGAAAGCTCAGCTCCGTCCTACAGATCATGGAGCCCGCAGAGATGCTGTTAAGCTTTCACACAATTTACTGCTGGGGAGCAACACAGCAAAAGAGGAGGGAAAATATGGAACAATAGTGTTAACCCCAGAGTGCTTTCTAATCAAACAGTCTGAGCCAGGTATGAGAAGGCGTCAAGCTGCCATTTATAGCAGTGACAAATGCATGGAGGCCAGTCAGTGCTTTGTTTCCCTGCTCATGATTGTGCCAGGCACTTCACACACTCTGCAAAAAATTCCCTTTTTAGTATCATATGTTTATTTTTGCCATTGGTGTGTTTTAAACGCAATTCATATTTTTGTTATTTGACAGACAAAGCAAAATTTTAAACTTTGTATCTTTCTAAGAAATTGAGTAAGGGTCAGTAACAAGGCATTCTAGTTCAGTAATAAATATTTTTTGAAACAATTATTCAGCAGAAATCCTAACTGGTATAAATTTACAAATATGCACACTTTAATTTTTTTAGTGTACTACTTGCTGTGATTTTTTAGCAAAATGGGATTATTAATGGATAAAGCAGGGAGCATAAAATTAGAGGAAAAACCATGGCAAACCATGTTTGTCAGAAAATACATTTTTATTGTAAGAAGTAGCTCTCATGTCAAGGAGAGAAGGAGCAAATCACTTCTGGTGATTAGGAATGGTAAAATAGGGTGGCTTATATTTTTTCAATTACAATATTTTTTCTCTATATATTTGAAATGTATACCATAAAACCCACTTAAAAGTAATATATTAAGATTTGAGATAAAGGCAAACACTGCTTATTTTTCTCAAATTTTCAAAATATACAGATTTATGACAAATATTAATAAATGTTATTGGTTAGCTTGAAATAACCACTGTTAATGTTATCTAAATTTTTTTGTTATAATTTATAGTTGAAGTTATAAGTCTGTCCACTGAAATAATGAGATATAACAAAAGCCAGTTTGGACAGGGTGCTATTTAACAACCCTAGAATTTATCACTGAGAGTTTGCTCAACAGTACACCAAAATGCAAGGTCATTGCCCACAATGCACAAAACAAAACCAAAACAACAACAACCACAACCAACCAAACAAAACAACCTAATGGACAATTCTCAGGATGTGACTGAATCCTTCTCTGGTTACACTTTTACAATGCCTAGAGAATCTGATAAGCCTCCTTCCCAATAAGACTCCATGAAAAACTGCTGTTCTTATTATCATCTGGCTAATATCAGGCTATCTGTAATTCAGGGAAACTGAAAATAAATGAAATTTTATGCATATTTTACTAGGTGGACTGCTTTATTCGTTCACAACTACTTCAGTTTGTTGCTGCTAATTAATGCATGTGTAATAAACGTTTGCATTTCAAAGTGGCTGATACTAATCCATGTACAAAGCCAGCATGTTTTGTGTGTGTCTGGTATTGCAGTTATTTTAAAACGCTGCTGTTAATTTCAACTCTGCAGTAAATGCTGCATGTAGCATTGCTCAACATTGCTGCTGAGCATTTTATGCCCAAATTCTGAATTAATTTTCCTGATAGAAACAGTTGCAAATGTTAGTAAAGTATAGAAACTCTTGGAACTGCATTTCTTTGACAAGCTGTGCCATGTGGGAGAGGAGTCTGGATAGGGTGGATTCGTGAGCTGAGCGCAGTTGTATGAAGTTCATGGAGTCAAAGTGTCAGGTCCTGCATTTGGGTCACAACAACCCCATCCAATGCTACAGGCTGGGGAAGAGTGGCTGGAAAGCTGCCCAAAGGAAAGAACCTGGGGGTGCTGCTCAACAGCAGCTGAACACGAGCCAGCTGTGCCCAGGGGGCCAGGAAGGCCAGAGGCACCTGGGCTGGATCAGCAATAGGGTGGCAGCAGGAGCAGGGCAGGGATTGTCCCCCTGTGCTCAGCACTGGTGAGGCCACACCTCAAATCCTGTGTCCAGTTCTGGGCCTCTCACTACAGGAAAGGCACTGAGGGGCTGGAGCGAGTGCAGAGAAGGGCAGCAGAGCTGGGGAAGGGTCTGGAGCACAGGGCTGATGGGGAGCAGCTGGGGGAGCTGGGGGGTTTGGCCTGGAGAAAAGGAGGCTCAGGGGAGACCTTATTGCTCTTTACAACCATCTGAAGGGAGGTGTTGACATATGTGGGGTCAAGTTGCCCCAAGGTTCAGGCTGGATGTAAGGAGCAAAAATGAAAGGATGGTGAAGCATTGGGATGGGCTGCCCAGGGAAGTGGCAGAGTCCCCATCTCTGGAGGTGTTCAGGAAATGACTAGAGATGGCACTTAGTGCAAAGGTTTAATTGACATGATGATGTTTACTCCAAGGTTGGACTCAATCTTCATAGGTGTCTTTTCCAACTATAATGTGTCTATGATCTTATGTAATTTTAAAAGTATCTGATTCTCTAATTATTTATTTGCATCAAAGATGCTTTGTTATACTCTGAGAACATCCTAGTTCCTTTCTTTTTCTAGCTGCAGCTGTTAAAAGTAATTGAATTTATGTTTTATTCGGTTGATTTAATTAATATGCTTGGTGAAATAGCTCTTTATTTTCACTCCCATTTTGCCTGTTTTTAATTTCTATGCCAAACTTAATATGAAGGCCTCATATCTTGTCTCTTGCTTGGGGGAAAGGTCAGGCATCAAGTTCCATCACACTCTAGAGAGAAGTTAATATGTTAAATAACATAACAATATTATGCTTGGTTCACAGTCCTTCAGGAGTGCTTCAAGCAATCCTGAGTGACCAGTCACATGTGACAGTAGTGTTTTACATTTACTTCTGTCAAAGCAAACTTCTTGCCTTTTCCTCCCTTCTTGAAGACCTCTCTTGCTTAGTTTTATTGTGTTTATGGGTTGGTTTTGGATTTTTTATTTTTTACTGTACTTATATAATATACAGTGCTGTATATGTTTTTTACTTTTTGGGATGATATTATAATATTGGCTGAAAGTGTCTCTTTTTCACTTCTGGTAGCATAATGACATAATCTAAATATGAGTAATTAAAGTTGCCTGTATATATGAAATACAAAGAAATATGGAGGCAAATTCCATTACCTGGAATCTACCATTCCAGGAACTGGTGTGGATTTCCTTTGCTATTGTTAGTAGAATAATATTGAAGCGCTTTTTGAACGCAACTGAAGATGTTTTTCGTATTCATATGGTTTTGTTGACACAAAGATTTAGTCATGAACTGAAGATGACTGAGCCAAGTAATAGTTTTGACTCTTGCAGCTTTCTTTTGTAGCATTATTCGAGTTGGAAGAGATCTTTGGATGTCTCAGGTTTAAAGTGGTGTCAGCTCTGGCATAGGCCAGATTGCTCAGGACTTTATCCATATGAGTCTTTTAAAACCTTCAGGGACAGAGCTTGTACAAATCCTCTGAGAAGTTGATGGATTCTTCCTTCTGCTAGGGATCTCAAAATACTCTTTTATAGTTCAGAAGGACCTAGTGCATGAATTAAAAACTAAGTCTGGTAGACCAAATATCCTAAGAAAATCTGAAAAAGGAGAAAGACTAGTTGATAATAGGCTTGGTTTTCTGCAACAAAATAATGAAAAATAATTAATCTTAATAAAAATAATTTTTTTTCCTTAAAAAAACCTTAGAAAATTTAAAATTCTTTAAAATGAAACCAAAAGATGTATTTTAATATTCAATTAGCTCAACTTTCTGCATAATTTATTTCCATATGTATGCTTTTCTTTAATCTAAGGGGTTTTTTTATTTTCCTTAAGGCAATTTACTGCTTCTGTTAAAGGCTAGTGGAGATTAAGTGACTAGAGACCTGATAGACCCATCCATTTTTTATTTTGTTTACATATAAAGTTATTTAAATTCATTGCAATAACTCCAAAATTTGTTATATGAAATGAAGGGTTTTAAAATAAATTGCAGCTCTGATTTCTTTAATATATTAGTGGTTAGAGCAAGACCTTTGAAGCAAACTGTGTGACTGGGAAGAATTCTGTGAAATATAGCTAACCCTTTCAATAAAACTTCCACTATCAGAAAACTGTTCAATAGACACATATTGAGCATACTAGAATACACCATTAAAACAATGGATGACACTAATTATTGAGCAAGAAGCTTAGGTTTTCATTAGCTAGTTTGTGACTTCCTGAAAGAGGGCAGTAATACTTGTTATACTTTGCTCCTTAAAAAAACCAAAAAAAAACCTATCCAAAATAACCACAAAATCAAAACAACTGTTTGTATGATTTTAATTTGTATTTACTCCTTTTAATTGGGATATAGGCACAAAAATTCTAAATCACACAATTTTAAGCATTCAAGAAGTTTCAGCATAGTTAGTGATGTTTCAGACTGGATCAATGGATAGTATATTTTCATGGTAAGCACTAAAACATTTGCAGACGAATCTGCTTGACCACTGACTTTTTAACACCATTTTAGTCTACAGTTTAAAATTTTTCTTTTAAAGGTGAAAAGAGCACTTTTTTTATCTTCTGAATTGGATATTACAGGATCTAATACTTCCCTCAAGACTCTGCTGGATATCTAAAATGCTCAAGGATGGACCCTTCAAGCAGTGGTCAGACTCTGTAGGGTTTTCTTAATTTGTTTTATTTTCCTTCTGATGTTGGCATCCAAATGGATTAATGTGTCATCTCAGAAGCTAATCACAGGTAATTAAATTGATTTGTATGCAGCTGAACTCAGAGTCCTAAAGAAGGGTTGAATTGCTTCCACTGGAAAAAAAAGGAGATAAAGGCCTGGCCAGAGGTAGGAGAGGAGGCAATTTAATAACAAAAAGACCTCCAAACAAAATGAAAAAAAAAAAACCAAATTCTGAATTCATTTTATGTAACATTCTATTTTCTTCAGTTCTCAACACAATTATATGGCTGTGTCTGAAATGACAATTAAAATAAAATACAAATATAATTCTAAAGCATTGTGGTTCATGTTCAACAATGGCTCAGCTGGTTTTTATCACTGTTCAGTTACTGACTTTCTCTTAGTCTTGCCTGCCTGAAGCTAACATGGGATTGTAAAGAGGTGAAGCACTCTGAGATGAAGGGAGAGCTAGTTTGTTTAAAAAAAATCTAGATAAGGAAATTTAAATTTACCTTAAAATTAATTGCAAGTCCTACACAAATTATCAGTGGCATGAATCTGATTCATGTCTGTGACAGATCTATGCAATGAACTAGCTGAAACTGGAGAGGGAGATGAAAGTGCAGCATTTCTGAAACAGTCTGAAGAGAGCTCAAAGAATAATAATTTGGAATATTGCAGTCAGTTGCATATAACAGTCAAATCCCCTGTATTTAAAGCCAACTTTGTTATTTTATTCCAGATGTAGGAGGAACTGGGAAACATATTTACCCTGAACAAGTAAAAGATATAACTTAAATGTTGAATTTAATATAGTTAAGTATGGCAAATATATTCCCACATGAAATTTTTATAAGAAAAATGTTAACTTCCATGAGAACTATGTATTTATAAGAAATAAAAAAAAAAGGCTGAAAGCATAAAATTCTCAGTCTTAATCCTACCAATATAATTTTATAGCCTTTTACTAAATGCAATCTAATGTTATTTATCTTTTGAAGTGTATCATTTACTCCTTTCTGGATACTTGCCCTTGTTTCTACTCAACAATTCAATTTTTTGGCTAGTTTCCTGCTTCACTTTTGAGCTGTTATTGGGCTTCTTGCCTTGACAATCTCTGTGAATAGAAAGTACTTCCTCTAGATGCATTTCAAGATCACTTTCAATCAAACTCCTTAAAAATCTTTAGAATATGTTCAGAACAGATGTAAATCTTTTCAGCTTAAAGAAACTCAGTGGGTTTCTGGTGAATTGTACATCACTTTGATCTTCAACATCAGAAGAAGAAACAAAATGGCAAATCACTCAATTATGGTCCCTAGGGATCACAGAAAGAATGAGTAAGATTGGAAAGGACCACATCTGGCCATCCAGTCTACCTCCCTGCTCCAGCAGGGCCATCCCAGGAGACATGACACAGGATTGCATTCAGTTGGCTCTTGAATATCTCCAGTGAGGGAGACTCCATAACCTCTATGCACAGCACTGCACAGTGAAGAAGTTCTTCCTTTTGTTCAGGTGGAACTCCCTGTGCATCAGTTTCTGCCCATTGCCTCTTGTGCTATTCCTTGGCACCACTCAGAAGAGCAAGTGAGTAAAATTGCCATGCTGCCCCTCAATACCAAGAGCATTGCATTAAGGCACCCAATAAAGTGACCCCTGGGGCCTGGGATCAGGCTGTGCATCACTGTGGGAACAGCTACAGAGACTGACCAGGGTCAGACTCTGAGATTTTGCCGGTTTTCATACAACAAAAAGTTTCCCCTTCCCTCAGTGTTAGGGAATTATGCTGTTTGCACACTAAGCAGCAGTTGCAAAGAGTTATGTGAACAGCCCCATGTCTTTTCACGTGATAAATAACCTCTGGGCACTTGGCTTTGGTTACCGATGGGCCAGTCTGAAAGATCATAGAATCTTTGTGTCCAGGAGGTCAAGACCTGCTCACCTGAGTTGTGGTAGAATTACCTTCAGATACTTACATTGATATGATCCCCTATATATTTTAAAATAACCTGATCTTTTTTATAGTTTGTCCCAATAACTCATTCTGGCATTGCATTGCCTTTATTAAGAATAGAAAGTGCAGCAATTGAAACGCATTATTTCATGAGATGCCCTAGAGCCATCAAAACTCAAAACACCTTTCTGAGTCACAGTGTCATTCTTGCTCTGGGAAGTAAGGTAGCAATTTGCTGCTGGCCTGATTTTACTTGCTCAAAGCTTCCAGTTTGTCCCCTACTTTCTTTTCATATCTGTGTAGCTTCACTTCCCTGGCCAGGAAAAGCTTGCTGATTTTTGACAGAATGAACAAGGAATGAAGGGAGATGCTGCATTGCATTAGTCTTGAGAAAGTGCCTTGTTCAAAAGCAGCTGAGCTCTTCAATTTTCATCTCTTTCCTTTAGGATCTCTTTTGTGTTTTGACATTTATGAGTATATATTAGAAACCAACAATAGAGCAGTGATGTTAAATCAGTTTTGCTGGTAGTTTAACTTTTCACATACACTTTTCCTTTGTTTACTTAATGTTCTAAAGACAATTTCTAATATTTTGATTTCAGACAGCTTATCTTCAGTGACTGCAAAACAAAACAAATCAGTGAAACTATGCACTGCTTTAAAGAAAAAAAAATAAATATCAAATGTCAGAAGTCAGAATTTGATTTCCAGAATTCTCTTTTTGACCATCAAAGAGAAGTTTTCTAATTTTTTGTTTCTCTATGCATGGCTATACAATTTTAAATTTATTTTACGGTGTTGTACCGCACCTCCCTGATGTGCTGAGAACTTTTTGTAAAGTAATATAACACTTCCTAAAATGTTATGGTTCTAGAAGAGATTCTATTATATGACATCACATTTATTTCTGTTCTGTATAGTGTATGCTTGTGCAATCTAGTTTGATATAGATTAGTAGATCAAAAATAACACTGTGTGATTGATGATGGGGAGGACTGGCAGGGCAGCAGTCAGGCAGACTGCTTGGTATATTTGGCATTTCTACAAAATCGTTGTGTTAAATTAATAGCCACATCATTTTCAATCCCATAAAATTTGGCTCCACTTTTAAATTTATGTTATGATCATAGGGAGGACTAATTTTCTTTTCTGATGTTCGACTTTTACAAATGTCCCGTAATTCAAAGCTGTGACAAGTGTAATGTTATGTTACTAAGGAATGAAGTTAAGCAAAGACCTTTAAGCTGATTTCAAGTTTTACAGAATACTTTGAGACAAAATTTAAAAGTTACATGTCACCTAGCACTTTGGAATCAGGTACTTCTTGATTTAAATGTCTCACACAGAACATGTGTCTCAACTATTTCTGAGCCTTTTTCTGCCATGGGAGCTCGTATGGTAGAGATGCTGTCAATTACCAGCAAAAGAGTTGATTTAAAGTAATTTTTAAGAATAGATGTGGCAATCAATTTAGATTTTGTATTCAACAGAGCAGAAAAAGAAAGTTTGAAACATAGATTTTAAGTGAAATGGTAAAAACTATCCTAAACCAAACAGATGTTGTTATAGTATTGAGTTAATTAATGCATTGGGAAAAAAAGTCTTGTTCAACTGCATTTTTAACATAATTTAGAATTCTTTTACTTCTCTGTATGTTATTTCCAGGATTTGGGAATGTGAACTATTTTTATTCTGGAGATAAAATTCATATTTCTAATTTTAAAAAGTTAAGCAGATAGTGTTGAAGCAGATTTTCCTTTAAGATGTTGTATTCAGCCAGTGTAACATAGTTAAATAAATAAGTCTTCCTATTTACCTAAACACTTTACATTTTGAGAATAGAGTTAAAGATTACTTGGCATAAAGGCAGTGATCCTGTTTCTTGGTCTGAATGTGATTAACTATTTTTTAATACATGTGTCTATCATTCATGTGAAAATGTTTGTGCACATTTCAAAATTTTGGCTTTATTTTGACAGAGGAAGTGAAAAATTGCAGAGAAACATGACTGATGTCTCAGCGTGCAGTTTTGTGGAAGCTCTTTATTTTTAGCATATAGAGCACAGGACCAATTTATACACTGAGAATCGCTTCCACAAAACCAAAGAGAAGCTGTTGAAGAGGAGCCCTCTTTGCAAGGGAACATGAGAGAACACCTCTATGGATCTTTAGCCTTAGAGGCTTCTCAACAATCTCTAGCAAATCTAAGCCTCACTGATGCCAGTGCCATACACTTCCATGAATGGTTTGAAGCACTTCCCTCCCTTCTTTTCCTTCAATATCTAGTCAGTTGATGGAACTGTCTGATGGTCTGTGAAGACACGTTTCTTCTTCTGTGCGGAGCAGAAAACAATGATCTTTATTCAAACTTGTTTTTCATCTTTTCAGTAACATTAACCCTACTAGAATTTTCTAATGCATCTAACATGTTTCTCATTTCACTTAAGAACCCAGAGTGGCCTAATGAAGGTAACATTCTGCTGAATTATATGGTGAAGTATTTAATCTCAGTGTTCCAAGGAAAAAAACTGTTTTGTTCTTTTCCTCTGATCTCCTGACAGAATTGCACATTGCTTCAAATTTATTTTCCCCAGGCAGAAACTGACCATTAAATATATTTATGTACCTTTGTCCAGTTCTCAGGGTTTGCTTACTGTATTATATTATTTTAAAATATTTTCCTTGACTCTAATTATATAATAACTACATCCATTCCTACTTGCTTAAATGAAGTATGAAGAGTGAAGGGAAAATCAGAATTGCTGAAAATCCCGTTTTTATCTATCGGTTTTTCAAACTCTGAGAAGTTGAATTAAAATTTATGAAATTCATAGTCTTATCTTCAAATTCAACCTTCTTCAAAAGGTTGAGAAATTAAGTCAATATTTTAATTTCCTTGATTACTGAATTAATCTATCTTGGAGTAATCAGACCCACAAAACTGCCTTTAAAAGCTACATCACAGAATCACTGGGTAAGAAGAGACCTTCAAGATCATTGAGTCCAACCCAGCCCTAACACTACAACTAAACCATGGCACTGAGTGCCACATCCAGTGTTTTTTTAAACACATCCAGGGATGGTGACTCCATCACCTCCCCAGGTGTGGAGTCACCATGCCAGTACTTTATCACCCTTTCTGTAAAAAACTTCTTTCTAATATCCAACCCACATTTCCCCTGGCACAGCTTGAGACTGTGATCTCTGGTTCTGTCAGCTGCTGCCTGGAGAAAGAGGCCGACCCCAGCTGCCTGCAGGCACCTTTCAGGGAGCTGTAGAGAGTGATGAGGTCACCCCTGAGTCTCCTTTTCTCCAGGCTGAACAGCCCCAGCTCCCTCAGTTCCTCACAGGGTTTGTGTTCCCAGCCCCTCTCCAGCCTCGTTGCCTCCTCTGGACGCGCTCAAGCTCTCAAGGTCCTTCCCAAACTGAGGGGCCAGGACTGGGCACAGCACTCGAGGTGAGGCCTCACCAGTGCCAGGTACAGGGGGAGAATGACCTCCCTGCTCCTGCTGGCCACACCATTCCTGACCCAGGCCAGGGGCCATTGGCCTTCTTGGCCACCAGGGCACTCTGCTGGCTCATGTTCAGCTGCTGTCACCAGCACCCCCAGGTCCCTTTCTGCCTGGGCACNCCTCCCTTCCATGTGAGTCATCCCACCACATTTCTGTGATGGCAACTACATCACAGCTTTGTTGTTGTGCCATGGCCTCCAGCTCTTCTTGTTTCTTACCCATGCTGCATGCATTGGTGTACATGCACCTCAGCTGGGCTGCTGATTTCACCCCTGACTCAGGCTAACCACCCTTGGGCCTGCTTCCAGACAGCCCAGCTGCATCCCCTTTCCCCTTCAAAACTAGTTCCCCTTCAAAACTCAAGGAGTTCTGCCAGTTCATGAGCTAAAATCCTTCTGCCTTTAACAGAGAGATGGACCTTGTCCAGTTCCAGCAGGGCAGGTGCCATAAAAGTTGCTCCATGGTCAAAGAACCCAAAATTCTTCTGATGACACCAACACTTGAGCCACTTGTTGATACTGTGGGCTCTTCTACTCCTTTCATAGTTTTTCTTCTCTGCTAAAAGGGACTGAGCAGAACACTACCTGTGTTCCAGCCTCATCAGTCATTTGACCCAGTGCCCTAATGTCCCTTTTAATTGTCCTGACACTCCTCTTTGCAATCTCATCACTGCCAGCCTGGAGTATCAGCAGTGGATAATAATCAGAGGGCTGAATCAGCCCAGAAAGTCTCTTTGTACATCTTTCTATCAACAATAGTTTTTAAATTCCACATATATAATAGAAAACAAAACACCTACAAAAGTTATATTTTCTTTTTTTGAAAGATTGGTGCTTATAGTTCTCTCTCTACTTCCAAACAATGTAAGTAGTTTCTTAAGGTGATATTGTATATAAAAGTCCAATAGGTTTAGTCCATCCATATTTCTCTTCCTTTTGCATCTTTAGTATTCTATTGCCTGATCATGTATATTTTGGTGTATTCTGGGAGTAACTGCCCAGTTTTTTCTCACTGCTTTGTGAAGAACAAGGATACCTTTAGTTCAGTCCTGTCCTTGACAAAGGGAAGTACGTGTTTGTTTTGCCAACACAAGTCTTAATGGCATCTCAAGGTAATCAAATTCTGTAAAAAAAAATGTTTTAGCTTTTATTTAACCATACTAATGCAGGCATTTACCTTGAAGTTTCTGGAAGAATATACCTGTCTGTGGTTGTATACTTACCCATATATATGAATGAAGGAAACAAGATTCTTTTCATCAGGATAATGCAGGACCTGCAGGCATGAAGCATACACTTGAACATTCACAGGCATTTTGTACCTCGCCCAAAGAATTAGGCAGAAGTTAGACCAAAGACAAAAAATCAACATCTGAACACTGATGTAAATAAAAGAGACAGATACTTGAAGCCACATAGTTATTCATCAGAGAATCACTTGACACATTATTTTAGTCAAAAGTAAAAAAAAAAAAAAAGAATTATTCAATTTCAACACACTCTGTCACATCCTCTACAGAAACCTCCTATTCAGTTGTTGAGGACTGAATAGTTCAGTGAGTGCAGGCCACCTCCCCTCTAGTTTCATTAATTTATTGTGAATCTTATTTAATTCTTTAAAATTCTCTTTTGCCAATTTAGCTTCATCACAAGAGCAATGTTCATCTGAATCAGTCCTGTGGGCACAATTTTTTTGCAGTTAATTAGGCATTCATTAGCTACTAGCCCATAGAAAGCAGGATGTTTCTTGGTTTAGCAGTTAATCAATAGATTAACCCTGTTCTTCCTGTTTAATTTTGTAGACACTGAAAAATTAATGGAAATATCCTTTCAGTCTTCTTGGAAAATACTTAAGTTTTAAAATAAATGCTGAGGAAGCTATGACAAATATTTTTTTTCTCAGTGATGTAAAAATAAGTATAGAAAAGATCACAGAATTATGATTTCTTCAGATTTCTTTTTCCCTTGACTGTGCTGACTTATGAAAACTGAATTTCACTTTATGTCATGTCTGATTTACAAGCTCTGGCATTTGATTCCATATTCTGGAATCAGTATGAGTATTAGCATACTCTTTCACATACGTATATTCCCTTAAAATATGGAACACTTTTTCAGCTACACAAATTATTTATATTTCTAAATATACTCGAGTAAGTTGCAACAATTTCATTTCTTGTTTTTGGCAATTTTTGATTTCCAACATTTTCATTCAAAACACAGCGATTTTTCATGTTCATTATGCTTTAATAGAAACCAGACTTAGTCTTCTGATTTCTGCTCTCCTTGGAGCTTCAGAGAATTGAAAAGAAAAATAATTGAAGCTTGTTTTAAAAGATCAGTATGGTATAGATTGATTCTTCTCATTTGCACCAATTTAAAAGGGCCTTTCTGACTCTCACAGAGTTATTATCTCCTGGTTACTTGTGAGTCAGACCCTCAGACAAAGGTCTGACATGGCAAAGCTAATAGGAAACGAAATTGTTATATTATGTATTTTAATAAGTGCTGGAGACAAGTCAATGGAAATGACTGTGATACAGTGATTCAGTGAAAAAAATAGTCTTGCCAAAATCCATAGAATTTTTTAATGAATTAGAATGGCTGTCAATACAATGGTGTTCAAGCAGCTGCATTTTCAGCATTCCATAGGGCATTTCAAGGGTTTGGCTGAGATTCACAGGAGCAAATGATACAAGACATAGGATAGTGAAATGGAATATGCATATTTTTAATTTAATTTGACAAAAATTGCACCAAATCCTGTAAGCTACTTCTTTTTCCTTTTAAAGGGCTTTTGATATGAGCATCCACGTGCTCATAAACATTTACAAAAGATACATTCCATTGTCATTTCTGCCCACACATTAATGATAAAAATGACCTGTGTATTCTGTAAAGGATACTTTAATATAACTACTTTCTAAATCTTCAAGCAAAGAAGTAGTGGGACACTTGTTGTTTCCAACAGTTTTTAGTACTGTAAGCTCCCTGTGTAACTCTAGAAACAAAACAATTCTCAGATCTTTAGTTGTTTATATTTTAGTGAAATAAGAGATGCGACAGGAAACAGAAAGAACTTTTTTTAACAATAGAAATCCTCCTTTATTAAATGTCTTTCAAAAGTAATAGAAATTGGGAAATGGAATACTGTAGCACCTCTATGTGTTATTCATTAAGGCAAAGACTAATTCAAATTTACAGGAAGAATAAATCATATTTTGCTCCAATCTCTTCTTCATTTAGTTTCTTTTTCTGAGCTTGTCATGTGTTAAGATTATTCATCCTATTTCAAAGTTCCTCTTCTAGAAATGTTTCACACAACTGGTAATATAAGCTGTCCACTAATGTGTGCATCAGATTTAAATTTTTCTGTGATAATTAATTCAGATTTTGGTCTTCACAATTAAATCTTCATAACAATAGCAGTAAATCCAAATTGCTGTATACCTGTTAACATGAAAGGTGCTGAAGTCACTTGAGAGAAGCAGAGGAGTTTGAAGAAAAGTATTTCTTAGGGTTTTTAAGCATAATTGTTTTCACAGGGAATTCCTAAAACAAATAAAGCAATGCTGTACCTGTAAAAAAGCATATTAATAATTTTGAGTGAAAATAATTCTTTGTATTTTTAGAATTTGTATTTCTTATTTCCTCGCCTACAAATATAAAACTTTGCAATAGTAGTAGGGCAATTCAGGACTCGGCTGAATATGTTTGAATGGAAGCATGTCTTAGATTTTGTCAGCAAATACTGTTAATATTTCAAAGCCAAATTTGTCTTTTTGTCTCAGTGAAAATGAAAGCATTTGAGAAAAGGAAGGAAACTGAACATTAGTGTAAATACAAGCTTTGTACCTGACCTGAAGGTGCCATTTATCCGCTACAAGACTAGCAGGACTTACAGTTCCAGCTTTATCTTTTTAATGGGAAGTTCCCGGAAGGGAAATTCCGGGAAGGGAAGTTGCACGAAGTTCTGGGAAGGGAAATTCCAGGAAGGGAGGTTCCGG
>VWYI01041045.1:267-86601 GCA_013399455.1 Anthoscopus minutus
TGGCCATGAAAAATGTGTTTGGCATCAGAGTTACAAGTCTGGCAAGACAAATGTCCATTTACTGTTACAAAATGGGCATTTCATGCTGCATTTGCAGTAATCACACTGAAGTACAGAAAGTTACAGGCTTAGAGAATGATTTGCTTGATAAATGAGGGTTGTTTATGCAGTTGTAAGACTTCAGTGTGGCACAACACGCATTGCTTATTAACGCTATCCATTAACTCCTGCTCATTTCCAGCAGGCACTACAGCAAGCTCCACCAAAGCTAGGCTCAATCAAACTGACATCGTCTCTCATAAAGATAAAGCATCCTGTAACTACTGCTTGTTTCATTGTTAAGCACCAGTAATCTGCTATGTCAAGAAATGAGAAGTCATTCTAGTCCCTTCAAAGCGAGTTCTAAGCATTCTATCATTTGTTTCTACTAGGACATGTATAAAGCTCATTACCAGCATTGCCTGAAAATGATCCCCTGCTGCCAGTGTTCCAAAGAGGAACACTATTTAGATGCTTTCAATGCTTTTGTCATGCTTCATGTTTCACATGAGAAATCTCACTTACCACACAGAGAAGCCAAAACACAACATACAGTATTTGTGTTTTGGAAAAAAGATCTTGTCCAAACTTTATGCACACAATAGCTTCGAGGAAGGCAATTACCCTGTGGGCAAATGAAAGCAGTGGGGAGAGTGATTAAAAACACTAAGGACTTAACTCACATGTTCACAACTCAGATCCCAGACTGTCAACTCTAAACATGCACTACTCTCTAGTGAGCACACACCTCCCTGACACCACCATTAACTGAAATTCTTTGACAAATGTCTTTTTCTTTCTATACTTTTCTGAGCATAAACAGCACACATTAAGTGATTGACTGGTTCACTGATCCATGGGGCTCCAGGGAACAAGGAGTGTGTGCCAATAGCAGAGAATCTTCACTTGTGCCTACCAGTGTGCTTCAGCTCTCAACACATATGAATTTCTTTTCCATGCTGAACACCCAACAGACTCCCTTGATGGATGAATTGGAACTGTTCTTTGTTTATTTCTCTACTAGATGTAATTCTACTACAATTCTAAATTGTCTGTTTGTTTGCTTCACATATATTTCCCATATTTTCATATATAAGAGATCTGACATGAAACAGCATTTCAAATTCTCCAAGAATCCATGCATTTGCTCTTGTTTTATCTCTAAACTCAGGTCCACATGACATCCTCAGAGGATTTAGGGAGAAATGTGAGAGGAACAAATGCAGTTTTTACTTTCCTATCTGACATCAAAAGAATCAAAAGAAGTATCTCCATCTCTTTTCCTGCTACAAGGTGTTTACATCTTTTCAGGTTCAAAGCTATGAAGGCTTGTCCACCACTTGTTTATGAATCCAAAGTTTCTATTGCCTGCCATGGAAAACAAATTTAGTTTGCATAGGTCCTGAAGAGAAAATTATGTATATTTAACAACACAAGTGTAAAAAAGTGACACTAAAAATCTGCATTAAGTGTAGAAAACGGACACAATCTGAAGCAAATAATGAAAAACACTGTTAAATTTAAAGTGTAATACTTCGCTTGTTTAATATAGAGACTTTAAGGTTGTACATCTGAGCAATGCATGAAAACTCCTCACCTGTGTGCAGACACACTTAACATCAGGTCAAGTGTTCTAGTGTCCCAAGTCTGACACTGCAGGACACATTCCCTACCAGCAGTCTCCACAACCAGTTCACAAAAATGGCACTACTGCCTTTCAGTGAAGACCCAGCTTCCCCCATGAAAGAGGAAGGAAAGATATGTGCTTGACTAAACCACTGGTATTGCAGAGATGGTCCTGGTGCAAGCAGTAAATCACAGCTTTCCCTGTACTATTTAATGTGACTTCCAGCATGGTGAGTGGGGCCAAAACTTAAAACTGTGGCAGTAACACCCAACTGACCAATACACAAATAATTGAGATGCATATTAGCAAAGAAAATTAGAGCATTATTACTCTCTTGAGTCACTATTTTTCTTTCTTGGTTTTATATTATTCCTACTGATCCAGCTGCAGAGTGAAAAAATCATAAAACAAAACAAAAACTACAGGAGTGAGAAGAGAAAGACCACCATCATGGAGCAAGACAGGGTTATGATATACTCAAAGGTATAAACAAAACAATAAGACTGTTTTCAAAAAGGACTCAAAAAATACAGCTGTTTGCCCTGAATTTATGCATTCTTTCTGTTATTCCTGATAAGAATACTTGGGTTAAGCACATTTTACAATAGGACAGCTATTACAGTTGATGAAGTGGTAAATCAAGAAGAAGGATGCTAACAGTGAAAGGTGTTACTGTCCTACTGAAAGGTGATGAGAGTACTCCACAGAACTAAATATGGTAAGTTTTCATTCAAGCAAAATGGTCTTGTAACATCCTAACAGATATTCCTTTGTGAAAGGCTTCATCTTAATGAAAACACAGTGCAATTTAAGCAGGACTGTTGCATTGGCCTTGTTCATGCTTTATGATGCTTACTGTACATTTATCAAGAGTGTTATGCAATAGTTATGTCAAGTTGAAAAGAAACAGTTTTGTACTAATGAAAGGCAAAATTTTAATTATACCCATAGTTAGGTTGCTTAAAATTCCATTTGTGTCTTTAGAAGTGTCTTGGTTACCACAGATATGAATGTTCCATATACTTCTAATTGCTTCAGAAATTCTAGATAGTTAAATTACTGGAAGATTTCCCCTTTTACTGCAATCAACAAGAACTTCTAGTGATGCTGTTTTTTCTAGATTACAGAAGCAAGCAGTAGGAAGGAGAATACTTATTCCATACGTATTTCCCACTATTAGATCAGACTGTGGGTGAATGTTCTATTGTGGTTCTTGTTAAGCAATCCTACAGACATCCTTGGGTATCTATTTATTGACACACATCACATTAACATGTTCAGTGAGAGACTTGGACTAAGGATGATGGGTTCTGTAATCCTTAACAATTTTTCAGAAGCAACCATGCAAACTCTTCATGTAAAAGTTTCCTCTAAGAGAAAAAGAGACTGCAGCCAAAGTCATCATGGCTCATAGCACAGTCACAGGAATAGTAGATAACCATGGCTTGTTTCACTGTCCTCTGCTGTGATGCTGCTAACAGCAGCAATGCCCACCTTGGCAGCCAGGGAAACATTACTCTCACAACCATCAAGCAAAGGCAAGCTGTAGAGGCGAAAGCTTTGTCCTTCTCACCTGACTGAGAATATGGGGAGAAAGGCCAAGGGTACTTTGAAGGAGCCTAGCTTTATGCAGCACCTCCTAGCTCTTCCTTCTGTTGTCCTTACTCATTCCATCATTTCTCATGTTCAAATTCAGAATTTCCCTTTCCTCTGAACTTGCAAAACCAAAACAAGACAAGGACTGGCTTCATGGGAACTGCCTGTTCCTGTGCTGGACCCATCCTTAACACTTGTCCAAGTGCTTCAGGAATGCAGCAAGAACACTTACCCGAACACCCAGCACTGGGTTCCCACCCTCTTGCACTGTGTGTCTGTGAGGTAAGCATAGTATTGCCTGAGAAGGGAAGCAAGAAAACTCTTCAGTGAAGTTGAAAGTCCCCAGAATGTTTACATTTAGAAAAAAACATTGTGTTACAGATATATCTATAGTGAAAATGAAGTGCTGATGGTTAAATTCACATGCAATCATTCTGGATGTCTACCAGATGGCTTCAATTCTAGTAGGACAGATTATCACATATATCAAATAGCTTGAGACAACACAGAAAACAATCTTGAGAGCAAGGACTGGGAAAGTACCCAAACTAGTAGGCTAGCAACATTTCTCTCCTGCCTCTCTACGGAGTCTCCAATTCTTATAGGCAAACTGCAACAGTTTCAAAAGAAGAATCTCTCTTTTTTTTCCCACAGTTTGTCTTTTATTCATTAACAACTGTATTTCCTTGAGAAATGTGAGCTTGAATCTTGAAAGAATATGGCTATTTGAATTGTCTGTTTGAATGGTCTAACCACTGGTATCTTTTCCCCTCAAGAACAGTAGAATTTTTCACTATTTTTGAAAACAGTATGGAGGCCATTCTGCTCTGCTCTCTATGCTCCAGAAATATAAGAGTTTAGAGAGGGCAATTTCAGAGAAGTGGAATCAAAGTTCCTGTTCTCAGTTTCTGATTTCCAATGACAGGTGGGGAAGACAAGTGTTATTACTCCAATAATACAAGGACTGCTAAAGAATAAAGACTTCCACAGGTGTGCAAGTGCTACAAAGAAAAAAAAAAGTAACAAATTCATCTATTCAAGAGTTCACAGGCTGTTTAGTGTGATTTAATTAATAGTGTGAAACCACTGCACATTACTTATGACAGTGTTTGAGGAATAAACCAATTAATGGCTGCCATTTAACTGTCCAAGGTAACATCACTTTGCACATGAACAGTGAATTCTCTAATTCTAACTTCAGATCTGTTGCATTCTGTCTACCTCCAACTACGTAATGGGGAAAAAAGGAAAATAAAGGGACTTTGCTAACAAGGTGAAATCACACCATCAAAAGCAGGTTCATTGTCCTGTGCAGCTGTTAATGCTGCATATATACTGTTCTGCCCTCACAATAGGCTACTGCTCCATCACAAAAAGGAGCTGTTAGAAAAACCAACAGCGCTATTTTTCCTCATCTACACTTTCAGGAGTGTACACTGACTCATTAACTTGAATGAGTAACTTTCACATGCAGTCCTCAAGGGTAACATATGCAGCTAATTCACAAAACAGGGAGATGCTTCACAAACAGGAGAAGGAACAGACTGTCTCTGCATCCCTATGGCAACACAGTTGTTTATGTATGTTTTACCTCATTAGTTGATTTGTCAGGAAATATATTTTGTTGACAAAAGATGATTGCTTTGCATTTCATGGTGGCAAAAGCATACATTTTGTGAAATGTGCCGTACTTATTAACAAGCTATGCAGTTCTTGGATGCCTAGAAGTTAAGCTACTTTAAACTGAAAAAAAACCCATCAAAGCAAAAAAATTACCTTACAGTGGGTGCTGTAATGATTCCTATGAAGAGAATTCTCCCCCAGCTTAAAGGGTGGCTTGCTTGGAACACAAAGATATGTTTCAAAAAGAATGTGTTCAACTCAGTTAGCTAGATTAAAAGAAAAGCTAGTTAATAGTGTTCAACTTCTATAACTCCTAATGAGTTAGTACAGAAAACGTTCAAAGATGAATATGGCAGCTAAAACACATAAAGAAATCTATGTTCTACCACAGCCCTGCTGGTAAGATTGACCATTGAAAAAGGAATTCCTGCTCTGTCTTTTGCTAGGACAAGCAAGTCATATACAAAGAATTCTCCCCTAGAGAATTTGCTCTCTTTCCCAAAACTTATTAGGGGACCAGACACTAATTCACACTGAAGAGGTCTTCTGATAACTTACATATCCTAAATTAGGTACAAATGACCAAGGCAATTTAGGGAGAGAAGCAGAAGAGATCATATATTTTTAAAAAAATAACCAAACCTCAAGCAACTACATTAAATATTTATGGTTTTCCTTTAAAACACTAAATTAAACTTAAAAAAAATCACAGAAGTTTTAGTTTTAAGTTTTTAAAACATCTGTGACACATTATAGAGTCTTGCTGGATCAATGACAGTATTTTGAGTACCACCGATCCATTCAAAAGTCAATGGGAAAAGAAAAAAATCAAAAAAAGCAAAGCAAAATAAACCCCCCCCCCCCACAAACCAATCAAACCCCCTCCCACATCAACACAACAAAACCAAAATAAATTAAAATTCCACCACTCAAACCCCACTATCTAGCAATTTTCAAATCTGTGTCAATTGCAAAAAGCCAATATAGCAATCTGTAACATTTGGCTTTTTCCACAGATTCTGTAATTACACTCCTGAATTACCACCTAACTCTCATGAAAATGCCCTGTCCAATTCTCCACTATCAATTCATTTTACTGTGTATTTCAATAACAGACATACATTCCATGAGAGTATTTTTTTAGTTCAACATAGCCAACAAGTAACTGAGCTGATGGCAGCTTTGATTTCAAATAATTTATTTCTTACCTGCCAAATAATCATGAAAAGGTAGACTCCAGCCACTCTCTGAAATGAAGACTTAGGGTCAAACCAGCGGACATAGGTCCAGCTGGCTGGGGTGAACTGTAATACAGCTCTTTTGATCTTCCCTGTGGTTGTGTGAATGTCCCTGGAAAAAAGTAACAGCTGGAGTAAATATAAGGAATATACCAGAAGGAAAAAAACAAAAAAGCAACAGTCCTGTTACTGAAGTTTCTGAGGAACAATTACATTTTTATGATCAACAGCAGAGATCTTCTCAGACACAACTATGTACCAGGCAAGAGGGAATTCAGAAAAATAATCTACTCAGCATTTCAGTCAATGTGTGTCTTCTGCTATAAAAGTCTATCCTTCTCTACACTCAGTCAATAACTCAGTAACTAACTACAAAACACATTTATCATTCTCTTCACAAACAAATAAGGACAGCAATTCTGCAACTTCCTTGGAAAATCTAGGTTATTTCTTCCTAGTCTACGTCACCACTGCTCTTACTTCAAGCACTCCTTGTTCTAGAGCTCACTGACATCAATCCTTAAAGAATCTGTCAGATTTACTATTCATTATTTGAATAAGGGGCTGGCTCCACAAGTTTAATAATACTACACCTCCAGCACACATAAGCCCTGTGTTCTGATATCAGATGCATGCGGACCTCCTGGTGAGATGTGATTGCACTGTAAAACCTAGAGAGCATTTAAATTCCATTTTGAAGGGGCATTTTAATGCAGACTCATATGACATTTGATTGATAATACTGATTTACTGATTTGTGCTTTTTATAATATTAATTAAGATGAGCAACAGCATCCAAATGACACACAGTCTAAGAAAACCTCTGAGCTTTTCTCTTCTGCAGGAAAACTAGCAGGACTAGAAGCCAGTTTTCACCCTATTATTTCTCTGGCTCTTCTGGACAAAAAAACCCAAAACAAACAACAAACCAAACAAAAAAAACCCAAACCACCTCAGATTTGGTATTTCCAATATTTGTGTTTTTCTAGGCGGGAGAGAGCTTAGGTTGGGGAGAATCTTCTAAACTTTAAGATCTGCATTTATTAAATGGAAAAAAGAAAAAAAGAAATCAAAAGGGCACAAGCAAAAGCTCCTCATTTTTGCAGCACCTTCATGTTAAAGGTCAGAAAAATTTACTCAAGCATTTAAAAGAACATAAGGAATAATTATTCCACAAAGACAGTAAAGACTGTGCCATAGATAGTCTGCTGTCTAAACTTTCAGTGAACTCTCTAAAAACAGAAGGACCATCAGCTCTGATAGAAATGCAGGAAAACTGAATTCATACTAAAGGCTGGATGGTTCTTAGAGTAATTAACAAATCTGTGAGTAAAAAAGAAAGCAGTACAGAAATTCACACAAGGTACAAATTTGGAAGTCAAGATCTGAGTTCCTTTTCCATCTCTCAAGGCAATTCACTGCACTTGGCCCTGTTTCATCTACACCACTGATAATGTGCAGATGACCATGCGTGCTACCAGCTAGGCAGGGAAGAAGGCAGGAGATGGGCAAAAATCTATGGAAGAAAGCACATGTGGACAGCTAGGAACTGACACTTACTAGTCCATAAGCTGTTGGCCTTTTACACAACAAATGCCTCTTTATTTTACAATTTCTCCATTTATTTTAGAAGGTCAGCAATGAGGTAAGGCAATTCACAGCACAGGTACAATCAGCCCCATGTCCCTACTGCAATTACAACTGGTGCTGACAGATTGCCACACTAATGCATCACCAAGGTGATCACAAATCTAGTTTAAAAAGTATGATGAGAAAACCATCATCATTTGTTTTGCTCCCTGACTTCCTCAAAGTTTCATGTATACAAAATAAATTGAAAATGCAAATAGCTTTACTATTTTGTATTGTCCACTGGCATCAATGCTTGTAAGTTAAAATTGCAAAAGAAAATATATACAGCTACATTTACAAATACATGCTGTACAGGAACATTATTATGACATTGATATTTAACATTTAAAATAAAATTACAGCACTGTTAGCACAGGCAGATTCCATGCTATTTTTATACATGCAAAACAATGTTTATCAAGCTTTAATTTAGACCTACTTGAAGCTTGCCCAGTGATAGGTCCTCATCTCCAAGAAACGACAAACTACCATGCCCAACCAGATGCCACCCCCGTTACAAAGCAGGATGTCCAAAATGACTTGATCCCACCAGCATTCAGCAAAATTAGGCAGAAGGTGCATGAAGAAGAGCTACAGAATACAGCAAAAATATTCTGGGTGAGGAACAGCACAGAATTAATATAAATTCACTTTTAAAGTACACATTTAAAAATCAGTTTTTCAGTACACGGCATACTCCAGGGACATGAGCCACAGCCACTGAAATTTGATGGACTCCTTCCATTAACTTCAGAAGGTCTTGAACAGAAAAACACAAGACATCAGATGTTTCCCTCTCACTCTTTCCTGTTGAGGCTATGCTGTATAGAAGGATATCATGCTGCTGTTGGCCTCTTAAAGATGATACACAATACATTAATAGAAATGTATGAAACAAGCAGAAACACTGTGTTTCTTGGAGGAAATAAGGTGGTCTGTGCTTTAAAGAAAATAAAATTAAGAGAATCTTCAATTCATTTTTGCTAAACAGTTTGAAGTAATGTGTTTTCTAAACCAGCAATAAGATGCAGCAAATAAAATAGATGCATTTGTAACAGCTGTCTGTACTAAAGCATGATGGTGTTCAGGAGGTAAGACTTCTCTATTTCATAACTCTATTTTTGGGAAATTTAGTGAAAATTAGTGTAAAAAAATTAAGAGTTCAACATTTCAGTAAGCTTTGCTGCTATACTTGATATAGAATGTCTCATGAAGTTAAGAGGACATTCCACTCTACCGATACAGTGAGGGGAACAGCTGGCCAGAGTTAAGGCAAGATATAAATATATTTTACCAAGAGCTAGAAATGAATTCACTGCCTCTCTTTCTCCTGTAAGAAAAATAATTTCATTCTCATTCTATAAGAAAAATCACTGCAATCCAAAAAATAGACTGGAAAAGTTACCTATAGACAGGAAATCAAGACAGCCACATGTTAAGCAGTCCCTCTGCAATACTCGAGGAGGTCATTAACAAAACACATAGGAAACTAAAGAATGCACCTCCATAAGAACAGTTCAACTCTTGTCAGTTAATGTATATACATCTTGGCTGTGGAAGATTATTGGTATGATTTTGTAATAAATTATCTTATTTTAAGAGATATAAGCATAAAGTACTGAAAAAAACCAGATTTGGGAAAAGGAACAAGAAGAATGTTTTTTGTATACTACAAGAATGAATGCTGGCCCATTTATGGTACATTACAGTGACTAATACTGGCCATGACAATCCATGTGAAAACTCTTGCAGAAGTGTATCAAAATGGCTTGGTTTTCTCCAACAAAGCTATGTGAATTTCAACCTCTTAAAAAAAGAAAATTTGAGTTTCTCTTCAGAACTCAAGTGATACAGTGCTGTTCATTATCCTGCTAAAGTTTCCCTTTAATCTTTTTAATTAATTTAGCCTGAGAGGGGCAATAGCCTACAAATGTCAGTCAGATCCAGGCAAAGACACCAGAAGTTGCAGATAATGAGACAGCAAAACCCAGAGCACAGGTGTTTGCCAGACAGTCTCTAAGGTTCTCTAGCTGCTTTCTCAGAATGAGAGACCAAGGTCTGCCTGCTTCCCAACTTTAATCCAACACTATGGAGCATGAGCCAAGTTTCCCATTTCAGAACAAGGAGCTGGCTGAAATCCACTAATGCTAATAGGAGATGCTCAGCTAAATCCCTATGCAACTACTCTGATAACTTCTGGAGGTTTCTAATTACTCTCCTGAATTATCTAATTAATCAAAAATCCATTTAAGTGGTGATAACATATCTGTTTTTTGAACCTTGTCCAACACATTGTCTGTTCCAATAATCTGCCTTCCAACAAGGGGAATACTAGACACCTGATGCTGTATCAAATTGAAGACAAGGGTTGTGTGATGAACAATAAGAGAATGAGTGAAACAAATCCAAATACATTCTTTTCCAGAGGGGAAAAATGAGTACAATAACAAGCTAAGGTGTTTTCTTTGAATGGGTACTTGTGAAATCCCAATCTTAAGCAATTTCAAAATCACAGTATCCTTCAATTCCACAGAACAAAAACAAGTTTTGAAGAGAAACTCACAGCATCAGGATTTTCCAACTCAAAAGTTTTATTTTAGACTAATAAATCCTTATCTATGTTTCTAAATTATAAATGCTTTGTCAGATAAGCCAAGCATTCTCAAGACAGCAAGCTTTACAGAAAACTTATTTAAAAGACTAAGTTCAGGTGTTTACATCAAGGAGATCTCTTAACTCCATTTCACTTGTACATTATGCATGACTACACACAATGTGTGATACTGTTGTATGTGAGGTAAAGGGACCATGAGAGTAGATCAGATACTGCCAGGTAAGGAGAAAAGGAGAACAGTTGCTCTGAATCAGGAAATATGTGAAGTAGAAAAAGTAGCGTGATCCCCATAGCAGCAGAAAATATATTATGAATGGCACAGATAGGCTGACCTAGACTTCCTTTCTATTCAAGCAGTAATAAATCCCTTACCTAATACCTAGCTTGCTGTTGTCTGCTCATTCAGCTGCATCAATTACTCAGGATCTGATTTATAAAACTTAAAATGTAAATCTATAGTGTGAACTAGAAAGCCATTCTTCTAGTAATATTCACTCTTTCTCCAAGAACAATTCATACCTCCCATCTTTGCTGACAATTAAGATAAAAGAGTGGCCTACCTCGGTGAGCTCCCACGTGATGCTAATTGTCCAGCACAGCCCATAGCTGCGGATCAGCAAAGCCTTCATGGCCCAGCCCCAGAAATGTCCAAAAGCAAATATATCAAAGTGGCTGAGAATTCTCTCCCAAGTGATAACATGACAGTTCACCGCATACTCCTGTTATGAAAAGAAAAAAATCCAGAACAAAATTACTCTGTCAACACATAACTTCAGAAAGAAGAAACATCTTTCCATCCAGTGCAATAAGCCTGGAATTACAAAGATGTTAAAATTAGAATTATTTAATTTTCTTCTCCTTCTAAACTGTGGCAGAAAACTTCCAGCACCAAGACTCGGTGCCATAACAGTACAGCTCTGATTGAAAGGGAAATAGAATAGACCTTGGTGCCTGAAAAAGCATGTATTTTCTAAGTGACAGAGAAGCAACAAAACCAATAAAATTAGTAACAATAAAACCAGCAAATAATACCCCAGGAAAATACTGATTTGCCCTTCTTTGGAGTCTTGATTTTAAATAACCACCTTTCCCCATATTCATGCTGTCTGGTACTCAGATGTGGCTCATTATTGGCTAATCCTTCCCAGTTTCTGATGTAATGTTACTCATGTCAATGTTTACTTGAGTATCTTTTGTGTCTTATTTTCCTCCTGAAAACAATTTCCCAGAACCTATTCATACTGAGGATATTCAGTCACAGGCTTGGATTGAAAAAAAATTTGGAAGATCAAAGGGAACTTGCAAACGTTTTTTTCAAAGATGAGCAGCAGATTCCTTATGAATACTAATTAATTTCTAGTCACCAATGACAAACGAACTGGGTTCTTGTAACATGTTGTACATCAAGTGCTAGAAATCACTGCCCAACAAGAAAAAAAATTGTATGCCATCAGGAGGCTGCAACTGTGGGCTTCTGCCTTGTCACTGGGCACAAACTGAACTATTCCTAACAGGAAACACACGTTTTAAAAAGTCTCTGCTTTTCGATCTTCCTAAAATACACATTGCCACCTGCAGGTGATAACACAGCACTACTCAGTGCTGTTGAATCAATTCTTTCAGACCAGAACTATTGCTAATCCTGCACAAATTAACACTGATCAAGTTGAAAAGGAGATAGTATGGAAAGATTTAAAACCTGGTCACCACAAAGAGAAGAACACACAATTTCATGTAAAACCTTCTATCAGCAGGCAGGTAAGTCCCACTAGGGGATGATAAAGAGTTGTGTAGGTTACTTTAACCCTTACTGCTGGTGCTGCACCACCTGTTCTAAGGATGGTAAACCTGGAGCTTCAGTGCACCAAGAGAACTGAAACTGCCTCCTTTGCCAGCATGAGAAGCACAGAATACACCACAGAAGGTGCAGGCTCCTTGCAACACCATGATACCTGTGGTATCGAGTAGACAAGTGAACACAATGAAGCTACTCCAAAAATAAGGTTTTTCCAGACCTCTTTTTTGCTTTTATTTTTACTGGGGCTTTTTCCTCTCTATCTCATTTTTCCAGCTGCAGTTCTGACAGCCATACAGTGAAATGTGTTGAACTTTTTTTTATAGCAAAGCAGCTTTGCTAGACCTGTGCAAGTGACTAAGCTGCAGCCTTCATTACTGCTACACTTTAAAAATTTACTCCAACCTTAAATGATAATATCTGGATTGCAAAGCAGACCAGGGCAAGTTTCCACTGACTGCTACAGTCAGGGAATCTGCTGCACTGTGGTTCTGTGCCAGTAGCAATACTAGTCCTCCCCTAGTTAGAATCTCTAATTTAAATTATAGGAGAGCCAGGTGAATCTGAAAAACCAACAGACCCCTTGTCTCAGCACCCTTTTGCTGCTCAGCAACATCACTGTTGCCTGTGCTGGGGCTCCATCTAGCCATGTGTCCTCCCCCCATCCCAAGGAAAGGCTGCCCTCGTCTCTCCAGCAGCACAGGTGGTTCCTGCAGAACCCAAAGTCACAGCCCTGGAGTTGCACAGCACGTACCGCTGACAGGCTGAGGTGCAATACCAGAAGCATCCAGTTTTCCAGGCAAGGAGCCTAGGAGCCTGCAGGCAGCCCTCACTATCAACAGTGTAAAGATTTCCATTCCCCCAGGTCCTACAGGGCAGGAGTTTGCAGGCACTGCTGATGAGGTGCTGTGCATTGGTTTGCACAAGCAGTAAACTGCCATGTGTGAAAGACAACCAGTCAATTTCCCTACTCATGAGGCATGAGCCCTATAAAAGCACCTAGGATACAACAGGCGACCACGATGGACAGATGCACAGACCCAAGGTCAAACGAGCATGTTGGTCAGGTGGTGAGGAGAATTTGATGTGATAGTGAGGAAGGAAAGATTGGCAACTCTTGCCTTCACATGCAGCCTCCACTTCTGCTTGGTGCCCACTTCTCAGCAGTGTGTTCTGCATGCCTCCCTGCATAACTCCCACCCTTCTCCCAGGCCTCCTTTTACAACCTCAGCTCTCAGCGCTCGTGTCCCTACCTGAAGGGGAATGTTCTCTGAATGAAAAACTCCTTGCAAGCTGCTCAGTAAACAGAAGAACAAGCCTGGCTTTCTATGCCACTCCAAAGTATGGTCTATGGAAATAATTTTCCAATGGTAACAGCATCAGTGCTCAGCTGCTGACTGGCTGGAAGGGAGCAGTCCTGTAGTTGCCATACAAACACGTACTCAACAAGCTCCATAAAACAACAGTAATGTAATGTCATGACTAAGCTCATGAGCAACAAGATGAGACAAAGTTCTTTGAGTGCAGCACTGTGGCATCAAAAGCCCTGATCTGGGACACATACCATACAGGCTTCATTTAGATATTACCTTGCTAAGTCTATTTTCAGTATCCATGTTCATATCTATTACCAAAAAGAATCCAGAGCCACCCCACTGCAAACGTATATCATATTCCAAATTTCACACTCATCCAAACAACTACATTAGGAAACAAAAAAAAAAACAAACAAGAAGACTGATTTTTCACAGCAGCTCATTTCAATGTAAATAAATTGTCTTTGACACAAAGGACATGTTGACTATCAAGTACAGGCACAAACCTGCACTGCTCATGCCATCTAATTCAGATTTATCCATTCCCACTCACATAAAACATGCCTAATGTACAATAAAGTGCCATGGATACACACCATAATATCTGCTTCCCTTGTGGCATATCGAAGATTTGGGTCCAGCCAGTACATCACTGCTTTTACCTGCTCAAAGTTAAGGAAGAGCACGAACACCAGGAACAGAAAATAGAGCACACTGAGACCTGCAAAAAGACTCAGTTTTAAAATCACGTTCATTCACAAAACTGCTTGGAACACAGAGTCCAAAAGGTACTTTCAAACAGTTGTTCTACAAATGAATTTCTATATGCAGCAGTTACATGCAAAAAAGCTGAAGAGACACAAGTCAGATGGCAACGTCTGAGCACTCAGCCCTTCACATCCCCTCCTGCAACAGTGATACAGTATGTGCTCACCTGCATGAACCCAACCAAAGCAAAATCAGTCCAGTCAATTTAGACATGTGTAGTACAAGGCTGTGATCAGGAAGCTCCTTAGTAAGAGATGCATTAGGATCCAGGATTGCATTAGCTCTGTCCCTTTGCTTTAAGTATTCTTGGTCTCATTAATGCAGCAGTCTAAGCCTTTACACAGATTTCAACATAAAGATCAATTTAATAATGCCACCTGACAAGTCTGAGCTGTGCTGGCAATAAAGAGTAATTATAAACTAATGAATGTCTGAGTTACTTTTGTGAGCTAGAAAATTAGCTGCTTGAACCTTTTAAAGATAAATATGATTATTATTTATTTTCTCATCACTATAAATTATGAAACAATTGCATTTGGGAGTACCATTTCTCTCTTCCAGTCTAAATAAGAATTTTTTTTATTTTTTTTTAAAGAAAAACTTATTAGCAGTTGAGTCCTAGGTGTAGCTCTGTGGGTAGCTGAAGCTTTTATTGGGACCATATATTTACATTATTCACAAGCTCACAGATATCCAAGACCACATATGGAGGAGGCATATAAGCTCTATTTCCATAGCCTCAAATGTACTTCTATCCTGCAGCAATGTCATGGAAGGCAGAAAGATTAATGTGAATAAACTTAGGATCTACTATTTAAAATAAACTGCAGCAATTCTAAAAAGGCCTTTTAAACTATAACCAGGACTCACATGTTGATAGGCCCCCGTGTACACCAGAAAGCAACTTTTGTTCAAGAGACACGCACATGCAAAGGAATTATCTATATGGTCCTGTGCCCTCCCAGAAACACGAGGGGAACAGATGTCACTCTGCTGAAGGGAGCACAGCCTGCAGGCCAGGGTGCATCTGGAAATGTTGAGGACATGCCAGTCCTGCCCTTCATCTGCTGAAGGGGTCTGGAAATTTTAGTACAGTTAAATGAACCATGCCAGAAACAGCAGAATTACACAGGGAAAAATGTTGCTCTTAATTTTGCATGCAGCCCTTTCCCAAAAGTACAGGGGTCAAGCTCTGACAGTATCAACATTGAGAATGACTTTTTACTCTACATGTGGTGAAACTGAAGTGAGCAGTAGGACCTGTGCTTCCCAAACTGCCCAAGAAGTAGGTTTGTTTAACAAGTACTGTGTAATCAGCAGTATCCTCTCAATGTCAACAGATGAGTAATCAGCTGCTTTGGGAAGCTACTTATTTTTAGATATAAGGTGGCAGGAGAGAGGAATTTCAGTCTGCCTCAAAATAATCAAATGTACAGTCTAGCATATGTTCTGTGAACCTTGAATTATTTGAAAATAAAATTCCTCATGATTTTTCTGTGTAATTCAGATGTTTAAGGAGCAGGATTTCACTTGTTAGTTTTGTAGCTAACAGAATTATTTTTCAAACTATGAATGCAACTGACATTTACAGGGATTTTAATTTAAAAAGAATATGAATATATATATATGTCAAGAATTAATAAATGGTAACCTATGCAATGATACTATTTAATGAACATATAAAGTAATATGTAATAATGCCATAAAAATATTTTGCCAATAATGAAAAAACCACCTACTCAACTGGATTTAGAAGTCAGACAAGCATATGCAATAGCTGGGGGTGGAAGAGCTGACAGTAGGAAAAGTGTGGGGGAAGGAGATTGGGAAGCACAAAACAGGATTAAAACAGAAAATCAGAATGAATGATCTCTCTTTGGTGACTCATTTACACCATCCTGACACAGTAACTACAAGGACAATCCCAAACATACCTAAGAACAGATTATAAGCAACTGCCCAGGAGTGGGAGGAAAGTAACATTCACATAAGTTTGATGCACAATTACGTTTCATGACAATTCCTTTCATCAGAAAGTTGAAAAGGCAGGTCCTGCAAAATCAGTGCAAAAGTCAGAAACACAAACTTACCAAAAACCATCCTCCATAGAGCAGGGTGAGGACGTGTAAAGGGTCCTATAGACGGCAAACAAAAAGCTTATTTGGAGACAGTCAGTAAGAACCACAAAATTTATTTTTGAGTATATTGCATATAAATCCTTGGCATGAGCATAGACCTTCATCAAACTATGTAATTCACCTGAAAGCTGGAGCTCTATGTTCTTAAAAAAAAAAAAGGAAGAGCAGATTTCAGAGTGGAAAAAGGAGACTGCCAGCTGCTAATATGAAGACAATTTTTCATGGAGTCATGTCAAGAACAGTAGCATGCTGTTGGTTCAGCAGACATCACATCTCAGCTGTCACCTGAGGATGTCCTGACCTGGCTTCCAGATTGCAGCTTGCTCCCAATTAAGACATCCCACACAAATTTGTCTGTGTTAACAAAGAAACATGGCACTTAGCCTTCAGACCAATAAGATATTTCACCAAACAAGCCTCCTGAAATTTCCAAACTGAACATCATATATAGATGACACCTATGCTCTTTACCAGTGTCAAATTATTCACTTTATAGCCAGTGATGAAACTGATTTATTAGACTAAAATCCTCTCAGCTAATGTGAACAGCAGAGAAGGTAAATCTGGTGAAACTGGAAAACATATAGATAGCAAGAAGTGGCTCGACAAGTATTTTCAGCACACACTGCAGACCACTCTTTCACCACTGCTTGCATAAAGCTCATTTTCCTCTGGCATTCAGTTTTTCAGAACGTCGTCAAAAGTGTGCATATAGGATTTTTAATATATGGGAAAAACACATCCCAACTATGCAATACAAAGCTGCCCTGAACATAATCACTGTTTTTTCCTGAACACTCCCAATTCTGAGACAGTTTAGACTTGATCCAAGAACTATGATTTTGCTGACAGAAATAAGTAAAAATTTAAAAACCAAAACAGACAAACCAGGTAAGCATTTCTTCCACAGAATTAAGTGACACACATATGTTCTTACATTTTTACACCTTCTGCTCCTCACACAATTACCAAAACTTTCATCCAACTTTAACTTCTACTGAGCAACTGTGGTTTTACACTGCAAATGTAACTTAAACCATTTCTATCACTATCTTCTGGTAAGGGTGTTGGGCCTGAGAATTTTTAGAATTACACTTCTGTTGAAATCCTGAGGCAAATTCCTCCTATTATTTAAGGGTCTGTTAGCGTCATTACTTAGCAATCTGAGCTGCAACTGCACATCTGCAAATAGGACACTGATTTTTGAGAACCTGACTTCCTTGTTAAATACAGACTATAAATAACAAGCTATAAATAACACTTATCTCTGCTCAGTATGACTACAACCCATTTTTAGACTGTTCCTTAATATAAAAGGATTCAAAAGAGTAAAGAAAAAATACACTGAAAATTGGTATTTAAAAAAATGTCAAAGTAAATATAGTGGCAATAAAGAGAAATTCACATTTAAAAAACATGAAGTATAAGCTGTATAAACCTTACTCACCATTAGGAAAAGCTAGAACACTGATGATTAGAAAGAAGAAAATCACAGAGAGGATACCCCTCCAAATATTATCCTCTGGTACAGAATCATCCCTAAAGAGACAGACAACACAGTATTAAAGTACATTATAAGGATGAAGTCAAAAGGCTCTCAAGATATATTATTTAAATTAAGAGTACATGGAAATTAAATATAAGAAATATGCATGCTCATTATGTAACAAGTTAAGATAGTAATTGCACTGAACAATCTTCACACTACATGTACTTCTGGGCATCCCTTTCTTACAAGAGAGTTAAATATTTAGTAAACACATGCAAGCCATTAGCATTGTTAGAAGTCAGTGTAGAAAGAATGACTAAATTTAACATAAGATTAAAAAATCTTCCTGCTTTATTGTTTATAGAAACATCATCAAATTACTTTTAAACAGCAACTTTTACACCTTAACTAAAACCTCTGGAAGTCTGGATGCAATTCCTAGGTTTCCCTCTGCTGTTTTGGTGCTACTTGCAATACCTTTCACTTCCCTTTGCCTATCCCCAACATCAAATGCCTGAGATGAGGGCAGAAATAATGATTACAGAAATAATGAATGTACAGCTTGAATCTGTAACTGAGACACAGCACAACTTAAAAGACCCAAGAAAAAATATCAGTTTGCTTTTAAATCCATTAAGCCAAAGGTCTGAATATATTATCATGCATTATTTGTGCTACTGTTGCATTATAGACAGAAGAGAGACCTAAGAATTCAGTTTGGAATGCCAAGGCAAACTTGACAGAGCCCTTTCTTTCCAGGCAGGTAGACTACAGTAGCAAGGTTAACAAAATAACCCTCACCTAACTTTTATATCCAGCAGACAGCTTCTGGGATACTTCAGTAATACACACAAACTTCAGACTGTCATAGAATAAGCAGTGAATATTTCATATTGTACCACCCACTACAACTGAAGTCAAAGTTTTACTATCTGGGTAGTTTTCTTGTAGTTAGAATCAGTTTATTCATTTAAGTATATTTATTTATTCACAACATGAAAACAAAAGAACTCCCAGCAAACTTTATAGGTATAAAGCTCTTGCTGGCAGAGCATCTGTCACATTTCTGGATGGTTCAGTAAAGAATCCATGAGAGCATAAATGCTCTCCATATTAGATACTTGCTGCAGTTATAAATTATTTCTCACTTAGCCAAATTATTTTTCCTTTTCCTCAAAACTGAACTTTAACAGGTCCACAGCTGGCTTTCATCACTGTGAGGCAATTAAGCGCTGTGTTAGTTTAAACATATGGAAGGAAAAAGTGTATCAAACACGATTGGTTTCTCTGCAGGCCTTAGGGACTCCCCACAGCATTTTTTAAAACCAGCTGAGTTCAGCTTTACCAGTCATTTTCCAGCAGCCACGCTGCACAGGCTGACACTTTATACCAGCTATAAACAAGTCCCAGAGCTTAACTCCGGCTGCAATCTCAGGACCTTACTCCATCCAGTGCACTTCCTAGCCAGTGCCTCGGGCTCTGATGGCTCAGACAGCAAAACCATAGCCCTCTTTTAACACATGCAAATAACACACGGGAACATGCTGTCCTGGCTGCCACCAAGAAGATAATTTTTTTTTTTTAGATAGAACAAATAACTACAGTTGCATCACATCAATTCATCACGACTAACAAAGAAGTGAAAGACACTGCAATCACATCACTTAACTGCTGTGCCAGGTGGGATGAAAGGTCCTCACCTTTGCATATCAGGATTTTGAGTACTACTCAGCCTCAGGAAAGCTGTCCTAGTCATGCTGGCACCACTTCCTCCCAAAAGCAACAAAGATTTATGGAGTGTTAAACTGCATTTAATTCCATGTGAGTGGCAAGGCATTTTATTTTGGCTTGCAGATACATTTGACAAGGGATAGACACTCAATCTTCTTGCCAGAAGCAGGTAAGAACAGGTGAGAGTAAGAAACTTGCTGCTATGTACTAGCTGGTATAAGAATTATTTATAGTGTTTACCTGGAAAAACTATTTTGGGGAATGCCATAGGGAAAGATGCAATCATAACAAGCTGCAATTGGGAAAATGTGCTGAATCATCTCCTCACTTAGCCCCAGAAACGTTGACTCTGATTTTGAAATAAAAGTATTTCTGCAGGAAAACCAAGGTTTCCAATGCTTATGTGGGAGGACAGATTAAAATTCTCTAAATTTTAACCCACTTTACGAGGGCATTTTTCAATACTGTGGCTTTTTAGAGGAGAAATATAATAGCTGCATAATCTTTATCCCTCTTCTGTTCTTCTCCAGAGCACTAGATTACAAAAATGTCAACTGGTGAGTTATTACATCACAAAATGAGAGGATACTCAACTGAGGAAAAACTAGCTAGGACACTAAATTTGGAATGTGGGAGAGGGAGGAAAAAATCTTCCATATACTCAACCAAACCTAAATGCACAATAATCCAGTTTAATAAAGCCCTACATCCTCACAAGTCTTAGTCCTGCTTCCACAAACCTCTGCACCAGACCGTCAAAAGCCACCAGACCGTCACCTTCCTCAGTCCTACTGTTGTGTCCCACAAAATATCCCCTCCAGGACTCACTCCTGCTAGTTGCCTCTGGGCTCAGAGAGAGACACATACTTCTATCTAGGATAGATGAGGACAGGGAAAGCTAGAGCCAATCCAAACCTCTGCCCCAAGGTGCAGGATGGAAGCTGAGGAGCCTGGGTCTGGCTCATTCAGCAAGAAACAACCAAAGAAGCTGCAGCCATCATTAGAAGCAATAGAAGGATGTGCTTTAAAGAACATTATACCTTCTATTCCCCACTTTAACATAGAAAAACTAAGCATACATTTCTTTTTCTGGATTATTATTATTACTATAAACTTACCTGAAGATTACTGCTATCTGAAGTTCAGTTTGACCCTTATCTGTCAGCTCAAAGACAGTGGCAACCACTCTCAGTGACCCTAAGACTTCATGCTATGTATGTCTTGCTATACCCAAGGGAAAAGAATTTTCTAAATTTCTCAGAACCCTCCACATAGTTCTGACACACACACAAAAAAATATACATACATATAGAAGAGACTAGGAAGACTTTAAGGAACACAAAATTTCCTCTATCTATGGTGAAGTTCCTGAAAAAATAAATTTAACTTCACAACATCAGCATGAATCTATCAAACAAAATCCCCCACTCAACAAACTGACCAGGAGAGCCATGGAACAACTGACAGCACAGGGGAAGCAAAGAATCGCTTGTGACACCTTATGGGGAAGTCTACAGCGCCTTGTGCCCAGGAAGTGGGGAAAATGAACATAAAACATCACCTTATTGCATGAGTCAGTGCAGACTCAATACAATAATCTAACCAAAAGGAGCAAAGACTGTAAAAGCATGTGGGAAAGTATCTCCTCTTTCCCAGTTTCTTAAAGAGTGTATATGGTTTTGATAGCGTCCAAATGAGGCCCAGAAGCAGCACTCTGATATCACCCAGAGGATCTATGATCCTAAAATAGTTGAGAATAGCAGAAGGCAGAGAGGGAAGAAAGCAAAATTAGAGTATCTTCCACAATGTAAGGAGAAATATAGAAGAGTTAAAGAGAAGTCAAACATAGGAAGTGAGGCAAAGATAGACAGAGGGAAGAAAATGCAACTGAAGAAGTCAGTTAGAAAGACAGCAAAACAAATAGCAATCCTCTTGGGTTGCTTGGAAAGACAGCAATCCTCTTGGAAAAAATGCAAACAAACATCCAGAAGTGAAGCCATTTTATTTCGGCCAAGAAGACTCCAAAGTGCTGAAATTCTTAGCTCATCCTCCACTTGAAAGAATTAATAGCAAAATTCCTTCCCCAAAGGTAAGCAATCAGTTCCATTAATCCTTCAGAATGACATTGTTATGAGAATCTCTTAGTGACTCAGAAGTTTGACCTAAATTAGCCCTTCAGGGAGAAAAATAATCAGGCAAGCAGATGAGGAGCACTTGTAGCAAACACCTGTAATTAAACATTGTAGCAGAGCACAGAAATATATCTCTATGATTTTGGCGTTAAGAAGGGATCCAAATAGAACAAGGGATATGCTCACTGAAAGTATCTTCCTTGGGGCCATACACACGTTGAAACAAGAAAAAGCACACATCGGACCATTTGCACTATCTTACTTTTCCTTGTGCTCCTGTCTCAACTCAAGCCAGGCTTGGCCATTATTTCATAGCTGATAAAAACTATACATTTGGATTCTTAGAATAAAATATAAGATTACACACTGAACTGTGTATCAGACTTAGTAATAAATACTGAGTTTCTTATATCAAATGGAGAGCTATCATGAATTAGTGTTTTAAAGTCACTTTTAAGGGGCCGATTCACCAGCATAAGAGCTTAAGCCACAAGACTACTGAAATTCATGACTCTGTACACACAATGCCACAAAAGTTTAAATGAGCCTAAAACCACACTGCGCTACCTAGCCAAAAACCTCTCAGAAATTACTGCCTACAGACTACACAATTTAGTCTAAAGGAGGATTATGCAATCACCTTCACATCCAGTAGGAGGCAATAAGAAGTATGCACAACTTCAAAAGCATGAAAGACATCAGACTGCACTGCTATACCCTTTGTTTTCAAGTAAGGCTCCCGAAAAATCTGTCCACTCCTAGCAGTATCGCCATGGATGACTGCAGGGATGATGCCCACAGATTCCTTCCTGTGGCGCGCAAAGGATGTGGCTGAGCCCACCCGTGCCAGGGCCTGAGCCAACCTGAGACTGGCCACAGACAGCGTGGGGTACAGAAGTGATGCCACAGAACAGTCACTCCCGTCCACTGCACGCTTGGGAAACCATTTACATGACTGATGTCACTGCAGGGCTGCTCGATAGCCTAATAAAGCCCATTTTTGGCAACTCTTTGAAACACACGTTTTAGCAAAGACTTCAGCAGAGACCTTCAAAACGATTAACAAGTTCCCAGGAAACGAATAGGGGATGAGAACCGCTCTGGAAGGGAGGAGAGGATGCCCGCTCTCCAGTACGGGCCTGCTAAGCAGGGGCGCGGGCGCCCGGCGGTGCAGCACCCGGCGGGGAGGGCACCGCAGGCACGGCCCGGCCCGGCAGGAGCCGCGCCGGCCCTGCTCCCCCAGAGCCGGGCACGGAGCCTCCCCACTCCCTGCCCGGGAACCCCACGCGCCCCGCGGCTGCCGGCACCCCGGGCCGAGGCTGCGGCTCCCCGCGGCGGCCGCGCCCNTTGCGCGGGCCGGTGTGGCCCGAACCGGCGCGGCCCGAACCAGCCCGGCTGCCCGCCCGCCGAGCGCAGCCGAGCGGGGCAGCGCCGCGCCCGCCGCGCCGAGGGGCGGAGCTCACTCTGCCGCGCCCACGAGGCGAGGGAGGGAGCAACGGAGCGCGGGAGGGGGAGAGGTGGGGCCACACCTCCCCTTTAGAACACTCGGAGAGAAGGGCGCTGCTGCTTGTTTCCCCCCCTCGGTTTCCTCCCGAGTGGTCTCGCCCGGGCCGGGCCGGGGAGCGGGACGCACACGTGGGTCGGGCCGTGCCGGGCCGCGCCGCGCCGTGCGAAAGACACGAGGTGTTGGTGGGTGTCGCTGGGTCCCGCTGCTCCTGGGCCGGGCGGCACTGCCCCTTCTCCCGCAGGCTGCATGCAGTTGCTGCTGGCGTCGGTAGCCTTGCGAGGGGAGGGCAGTACGTGCGGCCCAACGCAGCCTCACCGCCCTGTGGCGGGTGTGCGGTAGTTGTGGCGGATGGCCCCGTCCTCGTGGGAGGGTTTAGGTCCTGGCTGGGCTTCCCCCATGTTCCCAAGGGAACTGCTGTCGTACAGGGCGGCGGGCGGTGGCCTTCATACCCGGTTCTTCCGTTTGTCGCGCGTTTAAATAACCTTAAGGCAGCTACGTGGTGTTGTGTAGTGAAGTATTGCTGTAACGCCCAGGGGATTCATGCTCCCGGCTCTACGGCGGGGCAGGCCTGTGGCAATCCGCACTATTTTTCTCCCTGTAGGATGCTGTGCTGAGGTGGATGATGGCTGTGTGGGCTCGGCAGGTCTCCCGCTGGTGTTGCCTGCTGAGCACGGCCTGTGCTGCTGAGTTTCCTGGGAGGCTGAGGAGCCGCGGCTGCGCCGCGCGGGCCTGCCGTGAGTTTGCCTGGCTGGCTGCGCTGCCCGCTGGCAGGGAGGCTGCTCCGTGCAGACTGCAGGCGTACAGGCAGGTGTCTGTAGGGAGCTGTTGCCCGCGCGACAGCGCCAAGGATGGATCCTTCTCTTCTCCCGAAAGTAACTTGCCTTCAGTTCAACAGGAACAAGCAAAAGTAGAAACATTACCTGGTCTGAATGCAAAAATACTGGAAGGTAAGAGGCTTTAAGAAATACCATTTCTCCCGAATCTTCAAATTATGTTTTCAGTATACCGCGGTTTAATCCCAGCTGGGTTCTCCTTTTTTGCCCGGTTTGCCTAAAATATGTATCTGGTGTTCCTGACTTTGACTTCTGATTAGCTCCATAATAAATTCTGATATTTATAATAAACATAGCATGCAAAGAATACCTTCAAAGGAAGATAAAAGTATAATATTAGTCTTGGGTAGAAATGTAGGTCTTGAGCTATCGTTTGAAGGAGTTTTCATAACTGTACCAGCATCTGATGAGCATTTGCTTTTCCCTCACAGATGTATTGGTTTAATGAAAGGATTTTGGCTTGGGTTTTTTTGTGTGTTTGCTTTTGTTTGCTGTTTGGGGGAGAGATTTTTTTTTTTTTTAAATTTTGAGCGAGGCTGGGAGATTCCACGCCTGAAGCAGCTCATGCTACAGGGCCGTTTGAGGGATCAAGGATGACCAACGGGAGGCAGTAGTGTGAAGCCTCCTTAAGCACTACCCTGATAAGAAATGCTCGACCAGCTGTCTTCTGGGGAAAGGAGATAAATACAACAGTGCCTTGGTGTTGTTGCCCTGAGGAAATTTACTCACTTTCTTTCCCTGCTTTTATATCCAAACGGGGATTATAGTATTTCTACCCTTTCAAATTACTTGGGTAATGCTGAGGAAACTTGCTCTGAATTACTAAGCATCGTTGTGTGTTCAGATTATGCTTTGAGCCCAGCCAACCTGGATTGTACAGAGCTTATTATTTGGGGTGCCTGAAAGCTGCAACGGAGATCTCTGTGTATAGTTGGTTCTGAAACAGTGGTGCATCAAAATGCTGGTTCAGTCAGATGGCATGTGGCTGCACCTGTGATGCAGTTTATCCACATGCCAGATTTTTATCTGCTATCAGACTCACTGGACAATATGTGTGTGTGTGTAGCTTTTTGCCCAGTTGAGAGTCTATATAATGGAATAAACGTAATTGGTAATTTTGAGGGGTTTTGGTAACTTGAAGTATGATTCCAAATAGGAAGTATAAAGACCTTAAAGTGTCAATAAAAGACATGCATGCATCTGGAATGGACTTTATTGTGCATCAGTTTGGTTCTCAAGAAGTTGAAAAAACCACTATATATTCCTATAGATTCCTAGAGAGTTCCTGTTCAATGTGTAAATGTTGATGAAAACATTTTATTGTGCTTTTGTTTCGGAGGCTGTGAGAAAAAGACAAGACCTTCAACAGCTATCAGGCTAGTTGGTGCACTCTTCCTGGAACATTAGGCACGTCCTAATTACTTTGGAATCTGTTGTAGTAGAGTTCTGGTGTACCTTTGTTTCTTGGTATGGAAGTGTTACCCTGGTCTCTAGGAAGCCATTATAAAAGGTATAGAAGCACAGAAAATCCCTTTCTTGAAGAGTTTATAATCAGAGAATCTGATCAGTAATGAAACTGCTGATTGACATGGATGCTAGCAGCTAGCCTGCAAACAGCAGGCTGTAATCTTAATCTTGCTGCTGTAAGCTCCTGCTGATAGAAAAACAGATCTGTTTAGAGATTTTTTTTTTTTAAAGACACTGAATTCTGTGACTTGGAACACTTAAGGGAAAACAAGAGTAATGATGTTCTGTTTGAAACCTTAGCGAGTAGGAAATGATTTCTTTTGCTCTTAGAGATAGTGGCAGTCAGCTGCCTTTCTGTAATGGATAAGACATAATAGCTTGGCTGGAGTTGGCTATGAAATACATTGACATTCAAAACAGCTGCATTTCAGACATCACATTTAGGAGAGCCACAAAGTATTGGGCTTGTCAGAGTATGAAAAATAATCTTTGCAGTAGCCTTTCATCTAGCTGTGAGCAGGCAAGAATTCATTTGTGAAGATATGAAAGGTGATCCTTTTCCAGAGGGTGATGTGATCTGGTGTCTGCAGTGTCTAGCCAGCAGACTGAAGGCAGACTTGCTGGGTACTACTCTCAGATTTAGCCATATGAGTAAAAGTTGATGGGCAGTAACCAGGAGATGGAACAGAGGCAAAAACTGGAAGCAAAATCTATGCTATTGTTTTCAAATGAGTTGCCTGTTTATCACATGGCACAGTGTTCCTGCATTTTGAAAAGGATTTTAAGAGATCTGTATAGCATTTGGTGGGAGCAGCTTTGTCTTTCACTAAATGCATTTGGGTCTTCTGTATCTGTTTCTTAGACTGGGATGACATCCCACCTTCATCTGCTTTGGAAGTGATTTCTGAGGAAGAAGCTGTACAGATCATTGCAGAACCGCTTCTCCCCATTCAGTCTTCCACACTCCGAGATTATGTTGATCACTCAGAAACCCTTGAGAAACTTGTCCACCTAGGTATGTGTGATTTTGTTTGTGTGGCCTGCCTGTGGCAGGGGCTTTGGAGATCCTGTAATTTGTGCTTTACTCTTACTGGTTACCTTGTAAACTTGAAAATGGGAACAGTGACCAATGGTAAAAAGCTACAGAATGTTATCCAGGGTAAATGTACAAAAAGAGGGGACTGTGTCACTAGCAATGCAATACTATTGGGAAACAAAGCTGGCTGGTGTTAGTCCCTTAGTGCTGTAGGTGTTAGAAGGAGGCATCTCCCAGGGCTTCAGGAGGTGGAGATCACTGTGTAACTTAATTGGTCTTTCTTCTTTTGGGCTGGTTAAGCATGCTTTAATTTGCTGCAAAACACTTTGCAGCTCCCCATCCATGGAAGAAAGGAAAGAGAGTGGTTGCTATGCATAATCTTAGGAGTGAGACACCGCATACTGGGGAGGCAATAGGGAAGGGATTGATGTGAACCTTCCTTCTCATCAAAAAACACTTGGGCTATAGAGGTACCTGAGGTCAGGCTTTCTGACCAGCTTGTTGTCCAAACATGCAAGACTAGAAGGAGGTTGGAGAAATTAATATTTGAGAGGGGAAATCTGTCCCCATGTACTAAGAAACTGCTATGTGTAAGTCAGTATACAAAGTCACTTCACTGCAAAATTGTCCTCTTCCCTTTTATAACAGTTTTGGAAATGTCATGCACACGTACTTTGGTGCAACAAGAGCAGGTCTCTAAATGTGGCATGTGCAGGAGTCACTGCAAATGTAATAAACTTCAAATAATAAACTCAGCAAAAGCTTCTAAAATGACTGCTTATTTTATCTGGATTCCTTCCACAATATACAAGTGTTGCAGCCTTGCTGTGTTAAGTAATTAAAGTTTGCAAAGTCAGTGCAAAAAATTGAGTAGTCCTATAAATTCCAACATGCCTTTTGAAACATTTACAGAAAGCAGGGTCTGTGTTAAACAATTTCTAATTTTGTTTGTTGTAGGAGTTGACTTATCCCAAGTGGAGAAACGTCAAAAGGCAGGTCAGCTCTTACTGACCTTGGACTTTGAAAAAGATGTAAAAAAAATACTTCTGTTTCTTAAGGATGTGGGTGTAGAAGACAATCAGCTGGGACTGTTCCTGACCAAAAATCCATACATCCTTGGTGAAGATTTAGAAGCTCTAGAAACCAGGTAAGCCTTTCAAGTAGTAGCAGGATGTTAAGCTCTTTGGCTTGAAGATCTGATTTCCCAATTGGGTTTAACCTTGCCTGAAGGAACCTGTGCTGCCTGCTGTCTCCTTACTTACTCAATCCCTGGCTCCATGTTCTTGTGCTTCCCCATGTGTTGGCACTAACTTGTGGTGGTATCATAAGTCAACACTGTCATCCACCTTAAAACTGTCTAATAACAAATTTTGCTGCACATCCCTGTCTCTCTGCCAGAGTGGCAGCTTAGGCCACTTCCTTTACTCATGTCAGCTTTCTTTCTAAAATGACATCCCTGAGGTTTCACATAAGTTTGTAGAACAATATTAAACTCTTCAGTCACAATATGAAACGTCATGAATTCTGCAATCAAAGAAGCAGACCAGATCTCTTCTGTGTTGACATCTAATAGTAGCAGGAGGTTTTAGTGACATTTTCTTCCAGCTCAAACTCAACACAACACTACAATGAACTAAGCTGTATGTGTATGTGTGTTCGTTCACACTTGTGTGCCCCTTAACTGTTCTTCTTCAGTCCTTAAAATGAACTTTGATTTATAATATTACTCCTAATTCAATAGCTTTTTTTTCAGAACAACTCATGTGTATGTATGTGCATGTTTAATGAACTCAAAACTTCCCATACTCCAGAGAAGAAAGTCTGTTGTCCTGGCTCTTGCATGTAGTAGCATTTCTGTCTGAAAATACAGATATTTAGAAACAGATGCATGAGTGGACTTTTGTATAACACAGACCTACCTTCTTTCCTCTCTGTTCTTCTCATCTGGTGTTCAATAAGTGGCCTTTCAGAAACAGTATCCCAAAAAATATATATTGTTTTGTTTTTGAAGAAACAAAAAGAATACTCTATGTCATTTTCCAGGAGTAGTTTTGAGTCTAGATATCAGAGCATATTGCTTACACCCTTCAGAAGAGAGGTTTGGGGGTTTTATGCGATAAATACCCTAACTCTTCCATGAAGTCAGATTTTATTTTCAATGACACTCCTGTGGCACGGGCTGGTTGGTGAAGTAAGGGCTAAACAGAGCACTCCAATTTCTTCTTAATTTTCTGCAGTATGATTCTTCTGTAAGTTGGACACTGGTGAATGATTTCCTCCAGGCTTTAAAGTAAATAAGTGTGCTGTAAAGGCTGTGAAGTGAGAGTGTCTCAAATAGCTGTCTTTTGAAAGCTGAGTATCACCTTTGCATAAACAGTTCGGTGCAGATGGACGTGGTATTGGTTACATCACTCTGGAATGTTTTATTGCTATGGATTCCATGTTGCCAGGAAACAAAACACAAATTTCAATAGGTTTGGCATTTGACTTCAGATAAACACTGTAAAAGTCAAAACATTCCATAATTCCTAACGATTTTGACAGTTGCAAATCAGTGTCTGTACTGCAGCTGCACCAGATGCTTTGTTTTATACTGGTGTTAATGATGACTTAAAACTGTTAACATGCTACATAGAACTGCTGAGCCCTGTAGTAGAGCAAGGGCTAACCTTGGAGCTAGCACTCACAGATGTATCTCAAACTTTGGCCAGGTTGGATAGTTGTGTTCCTTGGATATATGAATTTCTAGAATCAAGTTACTGCAATCTTGCCATCCCTCTTTTAAGTCTCTTGCCTTTCCAGGAAGAAATGCTTCAGGTGTCAATCTTAATGACTTCTTAACAGAAAACAAGTGCAGTCAGGACAGCCAAAAGATTTGATTTTTAATCTGCTCATTTAGCTGTCTCTGGGATGTTTGGAAGCTGTGCCAGTTCTGTTGTCATAGTCTGGAGTCTAAGGTGCTGCTTTCTGTGTTGGAGTGCCTGCTCAGTTAGGAATTGGTCCTCTAGAGCTTGTTCATGTATCTTCCATCTGGGAGTTTTTGGCTTGTGATAACTTCATTTCTGAGGATTTGTGGAAAGAGGGAAGTTGTAGTGACTGGAAGGTAATTTTATTTTTTTTTGCTCCACAAGACATGGTTTAACAGAGTCCATTTTTTGCTGAATATCTGCTTCTGAAGAATATTCTGCAGCCCATTTAGTATCTTCATTACTACCAGATAAACCACTTATTGTATGCTTAAAGATGATTTGACTGCAAATACTTCTCATATTGCAATTACACTCATCTTTAACCAGAGGAAGCCTCTCCAAATTGTAGTTTAGTTGTTTAGTACATGGTAGTCCTTTACTTTGTGTTCTGTATTTCCCCTCTTCTTGCCTTTTTTTCTGTGAGCTATGGTAATCATCTACTGCAAGTGGTACTTGAAATAGGATTTCACTTTCACTGAAATCAACAAAGTGTGGAAAAAGTTTTGACTTGGAAAGAAAGAAAGCAAGCTCTGTTAGACCTCAAAACTTTAGTCAACTCTTCCTGCTTTCTGACAACCAGATGTTTGTTACTTGTTAGACCAGTGACTAAAACTAGGGACCTATTTGCAGCAAACGTAACTTCAGCTGATGTAGAAATATCTTTTTTGACAATACATCTACACACAGGATCACTGTATGATATTTCTACTCCTGTGCTATCGGCAAAACAGGATTGTATGAGGTATATATAGTACTCTGCTCTTTCAGCAGTAGAAATGGAATTCATTAAAATAGCAAAAGGCTGTATATATCTTCTTGTCCATACCCTATGATGATCTATTAATGTGTTTGCAATCTAGGAGACAGGCTGGTAGTTAAATGTAGGTTAACATAGTTATCTGCTTAAGTACATCTGGAAGGAATTAAAATCTGTCTTCAGTATTGACATTCTGCTCTGAGGTTTATTTTACTTTTAATTAATTGGAAGGGAGGGTATTTTGCTTTTACGGTAACTGCAGATTTCACCCTAATTATTTTTGGCAGGGTTGCATGTTAATTCTAGAACATCTGTCCATTTATAAGATATCACTGAGGAATTTAAGTGATCACTGAATAAATGGAGGCAATAAAATTTTCATCACGGGATTTTATTTTGTTTTTGTTCTCTTTCTAGAGTGGCTTACCTAAAATCAAAAAAATTTGGTAAGTCAGAAATTGCTCAGATGGTCTCAAGAGCTCCGTATTTGCTGTTGTTTTCAGTGGAAAGACTGGATAACAGACTGGGTTTCTTCAAAAATGAACTTGGTCTCAGTGTAAAAAAGGTAAAGACTGAAGTCTTCAGGTATTTTGTTAGTGACAGTTGTAAAGTCTTGCAGTATGAATACTCCAAGTGTTCGGAGGTTATCAACAAACATTTTGTTATCATCAGTAATGTCACTAGAGGGTTACAGGAGGGTAACGTGGTTTTAACTGTCCGTGGAAGTGATACGGATACCTAACATTCAGAGGACCTGAAGTACAGTTTCTAAAGAAACTGCTACAGCTTATTATCAATTAAGCATATGTATGTCCAGTTTTATTACTTGAGATGGGTCAGAGGACTGAATTAATTGCTGAAACAGCAAGCAGCTCTTTTAAGTTCTGGAAGATTATTTGGTGTTCTTCATCTCTTTAAGATACTGTAACATACTTAAGCCATCATTTAAAAAGTAATTTAATCTGTGAATATCATGTCAAGATAAATGCCAGATCATATGCTCAGCTCATAAAGAGTGAGTGGGTTTGGTTTTGAGTGCACACCACACTATGTGCTTAGTGTGTATTCAGCACTGTGCTTTAGGATCTTCAGGACAGGTAGTAGCTGGGCTTGACTGGAGTAAGTGGGCAGTGTTAGTTGTGTCCTGCAGTAGGTGGTGATTGCAATGGATGCCAAATTCCAAGCAAAATCCAGCGTTCTTCCATCAGCTGAACAGCATAGCTGCTACAGTTCCCTCTTGCTGGCTTTTCCATGTTTGAGGTGAGAGATCGCCTCAGAAAAGGGTTTAGTCACTACCTTGTACTCAGGGTGGATTACAAGTAATCCGAAACTTTAGGGAATGTGGAGTAATTTCTTGTAGTGCTGTTACACCAGTCTATCCAGATTCTGAAGTTAGCTCTACTTACACTGAAAAATCCTTTCACAGCCTCCATTGCGTAGTGTGTTGTTTACTTTATTTAAAAAAGATGTGAAGAAGCAGCATGAGGACTGAGAGAAATTGGCACTTGAGCATACTTTCTCCTTTTGATATGTGCTTTTACCCTCTTCCTGTCTGCTTTACAATTGTATTTTTTTTATTTTCCAAAAGAACATATTTGAGTCGTATTTTGCATCTTAATATATTGCTGCTTCATGTAAATTCATCTTTGGTGTAGGGATAAAATGAAATGCAAAAAAAATGTATATATAGGATCTTTCTTTCCCAGATAAATTTACAAAGAAGCTTCAGTAAAACTCTTTGTGTGGTTTTTCTGATTGTAGACAAAGGATCTGGTGATTCGTCTTCCAAGGCTACTGACTGGCAAATTAGAGCCTGTAAAAGAAAATCTTCAGGTGAGCTTATGAATTGATATTAAAAGTGTATTGTATATCTATCTAGTTTAAGTGTTGTCAGGAGATAAAATTCCTGTAGGAGATTGTGTACAGAAAGAATTCAATGAAATAATTAGTGATGATATAAAATAACTGCTAAACAATGGATTTTCCTCTATAGTGTGCAAGCTTACCCAAAATACATAGAAGGTTATCTTGTTGCTGTATGATGACATAAATGGTTACCCAGTTTTTAATGAGTAGAAAAATACTCAATCTTTTTTTCCTCCTCCTTAATTATTATGGGTTTTTTGCAAACTTGGATGGTCCATAAGTATTTAGGAGCAAGAAATGTGCAGTTGATTATTTTTCTCCTGGCAGGTAACTAGCCTGCCAAAATGTGCATTTGACACCTATTGTCTGATAGCAGATGGTCGTTATTAACAACTGTCGGGTAAATAATTTCAAACCCAGGGGGATTCCTTTCCCTTTGAAACTGTAACTATGTATTGGTTTAATTACTGTGCTGTAAAGCCATCGAGGCCAAACAGCATGATGTAGTGTAACAATTTGTGAAATTCCATTTTCCTACAACAAATAACTATGAATCAAAATGTATAATTTTTAGACAGATTCACTGCTCTGAAACTATTAAACACTAGAAATCTTGCAATCTGAAGTGTGTGTGTGGTAAGGGAGGAGACTGGAAAGTAGCAGACTTTTCTAATTAATAGTGCTTTCTTTTCTAACACACATTGTTTCCACAGGCTGAGGAGACATTATTATAATGAATGTGTTTTTAAGAGCTTCAGTTCTGTGTGACTATTTTGTTTATCTACCAAGAAATACAGCGTAGCACCTCTATTTTTAAAATGTGTGAGAGGGGGAAAGAAAGGAAGGATTTTTAGGTCCTCACTGTTGGAATCTACTAATTCTTGTAAGCTCAAGCTTTTCAGAAGGTTGGACTCAGAATCTGTGAGTCCTGAATTGATGGTGGGAGGACAGTACTTGGAAAGTGAAATCATGTACCAACAGTTCAGAAGTGATCAGGCTGTACTCCTCATTCTGAACGGATTGTTATCTAGAAACAAGTACAGTAGCTGATCTTGGCAGTCATAAGATCATGGACGAAATGTGCTGAAGGATGGCTTAGTCCATCCTCTGAGGGTTTCATCAAGCACAATTAGAGATTCATTGACAGGGTAGAACCTGAAAGCTTTCATTACTACTGCCTGTTGTGGGAATAATACATACTTTGTTGAGTATTGCTGAGGCTTACACAGGAAGGATATTGGCATGTGTGGCCTAGAGAGTTATTGAATATTAAATATGTTTGCTGTCAGATGAGTACAGTCAAAGCAACTTACACTTGTGCTCACCAATCATGCTGAGGGAGCTGATCCATGTCACAGAGTAGAAGGTAAGAACTCAAGATTCTTGCCCTCTACAGTTTTATATCTGCAGTGATTTAACACAGCATCTTAACTCTGGTTGTGCATCTTGATGCAGGAAGTTACCCCTGCCAGCTCAGGTCCATGGAAGATACCACTCATGTGCAAACACTTATTTTCATACTTGAATGCTATCTTAGCTGATTGGTATTTTGTGTGGTGCACAAGTATTTATAAAGCAGAATAGTTAAAACAAAGAGTTGAGAGACCTCATTATAGTTGCCTCTAGTAACAGTTCCCTGTAAGGATTTGAAAGTCCTAAAGTAAATTCAAAACTCAGATTCTAAGCCCTTCCCTTCATTTGACCAGCAGTTCTGGAAAAGAGCTGCAGTCTTGGCACATCAAACTGGGCAAACAAAACCACCACCTTCTTACCAGTTAAAGTGCCTTAGTTTGATGTGAAAATCTGGTTATGTTAACTGGCAAGCATACCCACTTCATGACTGAAAACAAGCTGCTTGTAAGTGTCACTGGAGGATAGAAGAAATTACTGAGTTAACAGACACTCTTGTATGCTGAATTCTTTCTCAACAACTCAATTAACTGCTTGCCATTCTGCACTTTGGGAGGAGTGCTCATGGTTTTATTGAAAAAATATGTTCTGTTTTCCTTTGGGAAAATCATAACTGAAGTCAAGGCAGTCTCTAAAAAAGACATCTGACTTTAGACATTATTGAACTGTAGAATAAATTGAACACACCGCATATTCTACATATCTCTTTTAGGTTCAGCAGTTTTAAGTTGAAGACTAAAAATGTAACTTGGATACATTAGCAATAGAGGTAACACGTTAGCAAAAGTAGGTGCTATGCAAGAAGAAAGTCTCTTGGTAGTTTGGTATTGAAAATTATAAAGGACTCTTATGGGAGAATTTTAATGCTTGTAACTGCCATACATATGGAGGCATGGGTTTTTTGTTAGTATTTCAGACAAGCTAAAAAATACATAACATTCACAGAAGTCATCGTTATTTTGGGGATATTGTATAAACAAGTTACACTTCAATCCAAAATGATAAATAATTTGCATTGTCTAACTTGAAAAGAACTGAAGTGGCAGATATTTTTGTAGTTTGCATTCTTGTTGCTGTGTGAAAAAGGACAAAAGAATTTTGCATCATTTTATTTCAGCAGCACATTATAATAAGCTGAGTTTGCTGTAGCTGACTTGTGAAGATAAAATTGTGCTCTTTTGCAGGTTTGTCAAATTGAACTTGGTTTTCAACGTAATGAAATTCAACAGATAGTGTATAAAACTCCCAAAATTTTAACTGCAAGTAAAAAGAGACTCAAACAGACATTTGACTACTTACACAACGTAATGGGCATTCCCCACCAGATGCTTACTCGCTTTCCTCAGGTGAGTTGTTAATCTGTGAATAAATGGTAGGTGCTCTTTTCACAGGCACTTCACTAATGTACTGGAAATGGAGCCTTGCTCTATGCAGAACATAACTGAATTCTTCAGCTAGTCTGTGGCTTTTACTCTAATTGAGATAACTTTTATTAGCAATCCAGAAACTACTAAGGATTTTTGTGTGGAACTGCTGCTTTTTTTTCCCTTAGCACATGTGACATCACTACCCACAGTCTTGTGAATTTTAAAGTTTTCAGCTAAGATAGTCATGCTTGTCTCTTCTGTATTCATGCAAGATAAATTACTGCCTGCTTAGAGATTTGCTTGTCCTGAAATCTTACCTAAGAGACACAATAGAAGACAGATTATGCAGAATATCTGCTCATTAGATAACATTTTATATATATATATAAACATTCTTTCATTTTATATATATATAAACATCTACTTAAAAAATAAGCTTTAGAGAATTTAGGATCTGAAAATACAGTGTAAAGGTAAAAGAAGTTCTGTCTGTTAGGCAATTGGATTCTCACTGGTCTTATTCCTGCAGCAATTGCTAAAATACCACGCGATTAAAAGTAGATTAGTTTCCTGATGACTATTTTGGGTTTTTTTTCTACCTCTTCATTACTGCTCACATCATTTCCTCACAAATGAAAAGCTGAAAGTGTTAGTCACTTCATTCAATGCTGACATGCAGTCGCACAATCTTCTTACAAGGTAAAAATGAAAGCACAAATTACAGCTTCTGAACAGCAGTAATTTTCTTCCCAAAGCAAGTCTAGTAGAGAATCTAAGTGGCTAGAAAGCCAAAATTGCATGGGGGAATAAAACTACTCCTCAGGATTTTTATTATCTTGCTATTTATATATATTTTCTTAACAAGGATGCTTGCATGCTCATCTGTGTCACTTTCCCACTTCGATCTGTAAGTGACCACAAGTTTCATTTACTTCTTCTCAGTTGTCTAATTGTTGGCTTTGTGGTGGGTTGCCTCATTTTTTTCTTGCCTTCGTTTGGAAGTGTAAGTGGAGAGTTTCCTCTGTTCCTTGTTCTTGGCCCAGTCTCTCCTTCCCTTTCCTGTTCTTTGCTTTCACACTCCAAAACTCTGAGTTCCAGGATACAGTCTGTATGTGACGGAGGCCTTTAACTTGTGCATTCACAAATGCATATTTATCTCCATCTGTACTCCTATCCTAAATGACAGTAATGTAGAAAATAGGGAGTACACAGGATTTTTTTTTCTTGTTCAAATTCTCTGATATTACAGCTGCTCTTGTAACCATTCTTTCTGTCAGCTATCTCCATAAATGGTGGTGAAGTGTTTGTTTTTTCCCTCCTGTATTTTGACTCCCTCTTAAAATTCAAGGAAGGCAGAAGAGGAACAGTAGTTTTGTTTTTCCCTCCTTGTTCGAATTAGTTTGCATCCTCATGGAGTTCTTCCATCACTGTAGTCCCTTTTTTAGTAAAATCTTTGCTTCCTGTTAGCATTCAGTTTTACTGCTCAGGAATGATCTTAGATATTTGCTTTTATGACTTAACTGTGCACCTCATCTTCTCCACATCCCTCTCTTTTTAAATGTTCTGCTGATTTCTTTTGTGTTTCCCCTACCATTGTTCTCATCTTTGGCTGTCTAGATTTTTTTTTTTGTGGCAGATATCTTTAAAGGTAGGCATTGCTGTGCAGCAGATGACAAATTATTATTTTGAACCACCACACTGTGCTTTTTGGCCATGTTATGATGACAGGAGTCACATCCACTCACCTTTGCCCTTTGCCACTGTGCCAGTTTATTTGCATTATGCCATGCAAAGGTCTTTATTTCTTCCTTGTAACAGTGGTCATTTGAAACTGCCTGATGCTACAGGGAAAGTGCTGCCTGTTGCTGAATATCTCCATTTTCTTGGCTGTTATTACAAAAATACTGTCGTCGTTCCATAGAAACAACTCTCAAGCACATTAGATTTTTTGCATTACTCCATTTTCTGTTGGGTGTGTATGTCAGCGTATTGTATTGAAGTATTTATCAAGAGTTTAGGTAATTTATATATAAATGTAACCTATCTGGTGTTTGACAAATTAAAGGAGAATATTGTTTGCTTCCTAAATCTCCAGTTTGTCTAAAAAATGCTCTTATTTTCGATGCCTCTGGGTATGAAATTTAGACAACCTAAACAATTCTTCCCTTTTTATTTTCTTAGGTTTTCAATTCAAAGCTATTAAGAATCAGAGAAAGGCATATGTTTCTTGCATTCTTGGGAAGAGCCCAGTATGACCCTGCAAAACCCAGCTACATCTCTCTGGATCAGCTGGTATCCTTGCCCGATGAGGTGTTTTGTACAGAAATTGCCAAAGCGTCTATGCAGGACTTTGAAAATTTCTTAAAAACACTTTAATTAGTTACACATGTAAAAAGATATAGAATTAAGTTACAAAATAAACATATTTGTAAAACTACTTCCCTCTAAGGTCTCTTAACTTTTTAATTACTGGTGTAAGAAGTCATTGTTTATGAAGCATGTAGGATTTAAAGGCTCACAGTAATACTTACAGTATTACTGTAAGTAATTTTAACTTTAAAATGTATTTCAGAAGGATTGAGCCAATATCTTGATTGCTACTACTAATGCAAGCCTTGTAATTAATCACTAAATCAATTCAGAGTGGATGATGCAGCACATTAACAGAAAAGTAAATTCAAATTCTTCTTTTTTCTTTTGATAATAGCAGAATTTTGGGAGATTGGAAAATTGGCTAGTGACTTATTCCCTGTCTTGCTCTCTGTTGTCTTCTCCTTTCACCCTCTTCCCCAAAAGCTACAACAAGATAGTGTGGTAGTGAAGTAGTGTTGTGCTTACCTTGAGCTAATAATGTTATTGTTTTCTTTGTATGGTAGAAACAATCACACCATTAACATGTGAAGCTAATGATACAGAAAGGCATTTTTTCAATAGGTTACAAAGGTGTTTCCCAATGAAGTGGGCTGCTGAAATTAGTATCCTAAAATCTGGTTAGAAATGTAAAAAAAAAAACCCAAAAAGCCAGCAAACTGAATTTAGGCAAATTATAAAAAGAAAATAAAGCTGTTATTGTCCCTGAAATCTAAAAGGACTTTCTTTTAGTTACTTTTCTCTTCCTCTAGTTCAGTTTCCTTGCCCCATACCAAGGAGATTTGTGTGGCTTTAATATACAAATAACTATATGAGAGGAAGTTAAAGTATATATTAAGATGATAGTGTTGGTCAGTTCTAAAAGCTGAAGTAAATGCTGACATTGGGCATCATGTGAGTATGAAAATGCTTAATATTATCATTAAACAAAGCACATTAATATGGGATTATCAAATGCTTCACAGTATATTTGGGAAAAATTATAAAGCTGCCTAAATCCACACGCAAACTGTCTGATCTTGTTTAGAAGTTTCCATTCCTTCATTAAAAACAGTTCAGGAAATTGAAATCCAGGTGTTTTAATTTGGATTTAAGCTTATTTAATGAAAAAGCTTCAATGTTTTAAAACCTCATTGTTGAAGCTAAAAATAGCAATTTTTATGCACACAGCAAAATAAAATTCAAAAGGTTAAATTCTGCTAATAGGTGGGAAATAAAGTAAGGTTGAAGAGATTTAAAGAATGAGAATAGTAGTGATCTCTGGATTATGACTTTAGATAATTTCTTATTCATCCAAATCAAGAATTTGAAAAAGAAGTGCTTGAAACACATTGAAAAACCACATTCATTGTCTGCAATACATATCTGAGATGATCCCTTTTGTCTTTTTTCTCATGTTTCCTGTTCCAATTGCCTGGAATGATTGCTTGAAATACTCTATTAAATAGATTTTTCTTGGTGGGGATGCATAACAAATTTCAGGGTAACTGAAATGTCATGAATAAGCACTTTCCCCCATTTCCTCCTGTTAAATAAAAGTATCGAAATCCAATACGCTCACTTGGATTTTTTTACTGTATTAAATCCTAATAATAAACTGTAATCTTAAAACAGTCTTGTAAAAATGTTTGTAGTAAAAATATTAATAGAAAACTTGTGGGTTCATAATATTTGAGTTAACTTTTGCAGATTTGCTCCACTAGCCTTATTACTATGTATTACTATGTGACAAACCATTGTAACAGAAATTATATTACACAGGGTGTGTGTTTTGAATGCCTTAAACTTTGAGTTTTAAATTCCTTTTAATATTTTTAAATGTCGAAATGATTGCTGCGAGAGCTATACTAGTTGCTTTGAACTGTTTAATGCACAAGCTTCTGCCGAAATAGCTTCCCCGAACCACGATGAAGAATGGAAGCAAAATATTTAATGGGAGCGCTACAATGGAAGGTTAGAGAGGCTCGAAGAACTTTTCGAGGATCATGACAAAAACTTTGTGGCTTTACGATAAAATAAAAAACAAACAACCACAAACTTCTTGCTGAAATTGCCCACTGCGTTGCCTACTATGTATTTTCTGGTTTCCCCCACCTCCACATTTTGTTTCTTTAAAAGCCTAGTAGTCCCTTCCTGAGGGCATGGCTGGGCAGATGCAGTGATCTGTGCCTCAGAACACAGAGCCACTCACCTGGTGCCTTCGCTACCTGGGCAGAGAAAGGTTTCTGCTTCTTGGTGTGACCGATTGCTGCTTTGCTTATCGTGCTTTACAAAGCTCATTTTTTATGTTTTATTATTTTCAGCCGCCACCTATTCCCACCCTCCCGTCAGGGCGCATGCGCCGGGGCTGTGTTGGCGGGCCCGCCCCGCCGCGCGCGTTACCCAGGAGGCCGCGCGCCGCGCTGAGGTCAAGATGGCGGCGAAGGCGTCTGGTGAGGCGGCGGGGACCTGGGGGGCGGCGAGGCCGGGCCCGTCCCTGTCCCCAGCCCACCTGCGGCGCCGGGCTCGCCCCGGCCCTCTTGGCAGCGTGGCGTGCCGTGACGGGTTGAGGGGGAGCCAGAGACCCGGTGTGCACCGTGTGTCCTTGACGGGGACAGGAGTGCCTGTTCCACAGTCGCCGGGCGAGTCTCCTCGCCGGCTCTCCTGTGGCAGCGGAGGGAGCCTGGCTCACATGCCTGAGCTTTCCGGGCGTAGAGGGTGCTCGGGAGCACTAGAGGAAGCCTTGGGCTGCTCGTGTGGGGCCTCGGGGATTGCTGTCCAGTGCGGGTACCGACTCGGCACGCAGCTGTCTTAAGGTTATTCCTTAGAATAGGGCCGGCCTAAGGGACGAAGGAGTAACTAAGTAACATCCTGAGGTTGTGCTCTAATGACCTTGTTCGGGGTGTTTTGGGGGTCACGTGGTAACACAGGTTGCTTAAAGGTCATAGAACAGCGCGCCCGCGCTGTATTGCCCATGTTGTGCTGTTCGTGGCCTTCTAGATCCCTTGCTGAGGTACTTGATTATGTGTAAAAGCACCTCTGCCATACCAAACCTCATTTAAAGGAAGGTGAACCTGCTAGATGTGGTGTGGAGGTTTGGTTTTTTTTGTCCGATTGATTTTTTTTGTTTGGTTGAGTTTTTTTGAGGTTTTAGTGTGGATTTCGTGGCTGACATTGGCAGCTCCTTGAAAAAGGAATAGCATTCAAGTATCTGGAGAGGAGAGCAGAAGGTTAACAGTGCAATAATGTGCTGGGCTTGAAGTCACATAGCAAAAGCTGAGGAACTTAGATAAATTATCAGAAATGCATGATGGTTTTGGTGTATGTAGACACTATGGGTTTCGTTCATGTGTTACAGAGTCTAAGAATTTTGTTCCTGTCTTTGATGAGGACTTGGTAGAATTTTACCGAGTCTTAAAGCACCCCAATATTGAAATTTAGTGAAATGAGTTAAACTCTTGTATATAATGAGCAGTCCTTCTACCTGTTTAGTGTTAATTATGGGATACTGAGAAATAGAGGCCAAGTCACATATGGTTAAATTCAAACTTGATGCAATATTACATTATTGCATGTGTTGGAGGCCAGCAAATATTTGTGTACTGTGACATTAATGTTGAATTGTACCTTGCTGTGCAACTGATGATGGTCACATTCAGTTGCAGGAGGTGGTCGCCTGTTAGAAACGATTCGCAAGTGGTATTACAATGCAGCTGGGTTCAACAAACTTGGTAAGTGTTTCATTGAGTTTTAAAAATTGTAAATTAACTTCTCAAACTAACAGTTTTTAAACTAGTTATGATTCATTGCTGGCATATGTACATCCAGGTTGGCATAAGTCTTTTTGATCAAAATTAGCTACTATTTCTGTGGTGAAAAAAGTCGGCAATAGCTTAAATTATTTCAATTATTTCTGTGTTTACTCGTGTTCCAATGAATTAACTTATAACAGCTAAGGCCAAGCTGGGGCAGTTGAAAACAATTTGACAAAGCTGTCCTGAAAACTCAATTATTTACATTTTCACACTGAGTCATTTTCATTGGCCAGTGTCTTCTAACCCAAAGACTGCCCATGAAGCTGGAGAAGTTCCCACTGATAGTAGTCAGCCTATCTGCAGTACTTACACAAAGTGTCCAAAGTGCAAGAAAGGTTATAGTTTTTCTGCCCTTTGTGTCATCATAACTTCAGCTGGTGTCACTCTGGCTTGCACAGTGGTGGAATAGGTGTCAAAACAGGACTTCCTTAAGGAGAAGAGGGTCCCTTAATGGTATTGTCTTCAATTTATTCAGAGTTGTTACCAAATTGTTTCAACCATTTGGAAGGCAGACCAGTTCTTGGATGTCAAGAATCTGAATATTTAGATACTGCAATTTATTGTTCACCACAATACAAGCAGTCTCTTAAAGGAAGTTAACATACTTACCCAGGGAAAGTTAGAAAAAAATTACAAGAAAACTGTAAACAAGAAAGCATAGATCCTTCCTCCAAAGATGCAGTGCTTAATAATGCTTTGATAATGCCTGTCTGCTGAAATTCTTAATTCTGCTGCTTCTATGGAAAATGAGTAAAAAATTAGAGAAGCACCAAATTTAATATAGTGATTAAACGAGCAGCAGTGCTCCCTGTGCCTTTGAAATAAATAACAAAACTGAATTTAAGAATATGTGACTCAAAAGAAGTTTTTGTTTTATTGAGACACTACTGCCAGATCAATCACATGAGATGAAAACCTTTAACCACAAGTCAGTTGGTATGTTGTAGTAATCATCTTGGAATGCTACAGAAGTAATATTTCGTCCTGTTTCATTAATGCTGAACCTTACAGAAAGGTTGGTTGAGTTTCAAGAGTCCTTTGTTCCACAGGTGTGGGAGTGTTCTTAGTTTTGAGAAGACTGGGTGTTCTCCCTGCTTTAACTTCTAATTTGGAACTCACGCACCAACACAGAGTTTCAGGTTTCCATGGCTTCATGCAGTCAGCAGAGATCTGGTCATTATGAACAGGACAGTTTAGCCAAAATTTCCTCAGTACTGAAGAAGTCTCATCTGTGGCTGACTGTCTGATGGATTCAGAGCTGTCAAAAACCCTTTGCCTGGACAGTCATCTTAAACAGAGATATAAAATTAGATGCACATAAGCTCACCCCTTAGATCCAAAGAAGTTTTCATCCTGTAAATGTATATTCTCATAAAACACATTGTATTAAATACCCCTTTTCCTTATCTCTCTTTAAAAAAAGGAGTAAATAGAGTCTGTGAAAAATCAGTGTTTAGGATTGCATATTCTCTGTGAGCAATTCGTGGCTCTTCTGAATTGGTTTGGTTTTTCTTCATAATTTTGTACTGGGAGTGTTTTGCCCATGGTACATGTGTCAATCCTAAATCTTACTGAGGAACATTTATTCAGTGATACTATAAATTCTTGGTGCAGGGTTAATGCGAGATGATACATTGCATGAAGATGATGATGTAAAAGAAGCGTTGAAGAGACTTCCAGAACATCTGTACAATGAAAGAGTATTTCGCATAAAGCGAGCACTGGACTTAAGCTTGAAACATCAGATCCTTCCAAGAGACCAGTGGGTGAAGTATGAAGAGGTATGTGCATCAAGTATTTCTAAGGTGCACGTCTTAAATGGCACTGCTAGGGCTGGTGGTTGGGATTTTCATTCTCTGAGGGGACACATGTGTACATGTTCTTTGTAGTGAATAAATGAGTCAGTATCTCCTGGAGTACCACTGGAAAACGCTTTTGATTGCAGTTTAAAAATCTAGTTTTAAGTATAAATTACTGCATTTTTTTCAAGATGACAGAAGCTTAAGCTGTAGCTCAGAATCACAGCACACTGTGTTCAGACAAAATATTTCTTCTAAGCTGTCAGATAAGGAAGTACTGTGTAAATAGCTTTGGAATTCTTAAACAACATCTCCTGCTTTTCTGATTAATTTTTTGACCTTGCAGAAAATCTTGAGCCAAAGCTTTTATTCATGAAGGTGCCAGGGAAGAATAATTTGAAGGGAAATCATTCGTTGATATAAGTGTCATCTCGTAATTTAAAAAACAAACTGCACTTCCCTTATCAGATGTAACCAAATTTTATTTTTTGGTAGTGAATTGATTCACAGACTTTGCATCACTATCCAACTTGGCTTTCTCCAGATTACCCAGCAGAGAGGAATTTTACTGTTAAACTTTAAACTATAGGAGAGTATAAAGGTGTTAACACATCTCTGAATAAACAGAGGCTGTTTCTTGTAGTCTCATAGGTCATATTTAGGTAACTGCTGCATTGAATTATTGGTCGTGTATTTCCTCAAGCAGCAGTTTGGTTTGTAAGTGTTAAACATGGTCAGGGTGTTCTATCAAATACAAGTTCACAGTGCTGGTTAGAAGTTAGGCTCAAGAAGAGATTAATATTGTTGGACTTTTGAGCTAATTAAAATGGATATTGTACATTTCTATAGTTGGACTTCGAACTAATTAAAGTGGATCTTGTCCATTTGGGTGTCTGCTAAAAATACCACTGTTTCTAAAGGGATAGCTGGAAGCATCACTTTGCCTGTTAATGTTGATGAGGCATTAGGAGTTAGTGGTTGCTGCAGTACAGAACTTGTCATTGCAGACTTGGCAGATAAGAGTTTACCTTTTCAGGATAAGTAAGGCTGGATTTATTTTTTTGGTTTTTTTCTTGATAGGCTGATGTTTAGTCAAACCTGGGGAGGAATGAGAAACAAATAGTCTGTAGGTGTTGCTGTAAGTTTAAATATATTATCTTCTTTTTCAGGATCATCGTTATCTTGAGCCATACCTAAAAGAAGTAATCCGTGAAAGACATGAAAGGGAGGCATGGAACAAGAAGTAACTATTGAACTACTTCATGCAAATATCCAGCTATTTCTGATATTTTTAAACATTTGGTTGTAGAAGTCCATAGGGAGGCAATTGTGAGACTGAGGAATACTGTTTCAACTTGTTCACTGAGTCTGATCATCCAACTAAAATAAACATGTCAAACTATAAAAATCTTGAAGGGTTCTTTCTAAATGTTAACAAGCTAATGTTCAGATCTTTCCTGTGAGCATATATATTACACATTAGCTTAGTGGTATGCAGTCTTTATTCCAGCTTTTGATTCTTACTCTTTTCATCTTACAGCTGTTTTCTGCAGAAAATTCAGTAGAATTAGGTAAGAAATGTTCAAGACTGTTGGTGCTAGTTGCTCTCTAAGTGGAAAAGGATTTGATGTTCATTGGTCACTTGTCACTGTAGACAACAATACTGAACCAGTTTTTGATGTTACAATGGTATTGTGAGACAGCAGAATGTGATATTCTGTGGACCCAAGCAGATACATACTGTAAAAATGGAAAATATAGATGATTCCTTAATCATAAAATAGGAAATGTTTCACTAACTTTTTATACCATATTCATCGTTAAGTCTTGAAAAGTATTTTAATGTAAATCATAATGACATTTCAGCTTTTTGAGACTTTTTATTCTTTTAAAGAGTAAAAGTGGTATTCTAATGTGCTTTAAACAATATAGCACTTAACATAGTTCTTGTGTTTTTTTCATCACCTAAAGTATGCTCTAGTTTTTCGTTATTGGTATCCAGAAAATACTGGCCCTTACTGACTGAAGACCTGGAGTTTAGTCTTGCATTGTTTAATGGTAGTGTGAATTTGAGACAGATACTGGTATTAGGCATGAAATTCTGAACCTGTTGTATAAACCTTCTGGATGAAGTACAGAATCTTGCATGATGGCCTTAAGGTTTGCTTTTTTCCCCTCTGTTGTGCATGCTTATGTGCCAAATGCAACACTTGGTTTACCAAAAGAAAAAGGAGCAAACCACATTTCCAGTTTTGAATTGGTACCACCAAATAAATAAAATACTGGATTAGAAGCTTTTAGCTTTGCTCATCACTCTGTTACTAACCTTCACCTGCTTGCTTAAGTCCCTTACATCTGTAGGATGGATTCAGTGATCTCTCAAAACTTGACAACCTGATGAGGCAAAACAAAATTCTACAAAAATATCTATATTGCCAATATTCCTTTAAAGTATGTGTGGAGATTATATTAATAATTTGAGGTTTCATTTTTCTTCTATAGTAAAATCCAATGATTGAATCATACATAGTTTGATGTATTCTTGGGAGCTTTATAATTTTCTTCCAAGAGACAAATAGGGCATGAAGTTTCACACTTCTCTTTATGGAATTATTAGAGTATGGTTTTCAAATGAAATTAGAACTATTCCATTATGTCTTAGAATTATATTAGAAGACTTAATTGCATAGTGAAAGTAGAACTTTAAAAGCATAACTAGTCAAATTTATGCAAAAGCTAGAATTCTGTGGAAAGACTCTGTGCTTATTTGACCAGAGGTTTGGCTCAAGAAAAAAGTCTCTCAAAAATTACTTAGTTTGGACAAAAGGGCTTTCTTGGCATAAGACACTCAAAAACGGGCTGATCTCTGAGTGAAGTGCAAATCAGCCATGTGCCAGTTGGCCTAAAGCATCTGAAATCACTGATCCCTTTACTCTCAAATGTAGCATCTTAAACAGTCAGAGGTGTGTAGTAGAAGTTAATAAAAGAGTCTTTCCAAGTGATCTTTTGGGCAGCTCAAGGGAAAGAGGAAAAACAAAGCCATGTTAAAAGCTTACCTGTTCACTGAGGCTTCATTTAGATGAGTTTTCAGATGTTTCTGACTTGGATTGATAATTTTTAGCTTTAAATTTCCATAGTGTGCAGTAGTCTTCTGTTGAAGTATTTTGAAAAATTTACTATTGTCTGCCTACATCTTGGAAGACTATTAGTAAGGAAAATGTTATTTGCCATTTTTTGGCAGAGATGGGTGTGTACTCGAAACTTTTAGGAGTATCTAAAAATGGTGAGGAATAGGGAGGAAGGAGGCTGGTGTAAGAGTGGCATCTGTTGCCTGGGAACCAGGAGCTATAGCAGCTTTGTATTAAAGACCAAACTCCTCTTTAGGATACATGATGTGAGTTTGTATGCTTCTGCTACTAGCTAGTGAATGAGTAGCTTGGGAGACATTTCGTATTTTACCCTCTGGTGTTCCCCTCTGTGCACACTGAGTTGACAAGCATTAATCCTAGCCAGAAGAAATGGGAGTTTTCTTGTATATAAGATTTGTCTGCCTGGTGACAAGTTGGAGCGTCAGCATGGTTCCAAATTTTGAATGTTTGCATTTTTAATGTTTAAAAATATCTGGGATGGGAAGGAATGAAGTTGCCAAAATGGGGTTTCAGACCTGCAATTTCACTGTAATGATTCTATCCCACCTGTCCATCTCTCTGTGGGATCCTGCCCTCTGAATAATCCTGGCCTGTGCAGGCCTTAGCTTGCTTTCTGCAAAACTGCCTCATTTTAAGGAAAAGCTTGGTAACAGCAAAGGGGGTCAAATAGCTTGAGGTGAAAAGAAAAGAAGTAAAATCTGGTGAGGAGGGAAAGAACATTCTGCCTTGGAGAACTGGGATTTCTTTATTATGCTGTCACAAGATTCTTCTGTAATACTAAGACACTTGGTTCACAGAAGCTCCATAAGAATTTTGCTGAGTGCTTAATATCTCTTTACTTGGAGCTACATCTGCAGAAGTTCAGAGTAATCACATCTATGTCTAGGTTCAGTTCATCACTTCTGAAAATATTGGGTGCAAGTGTTGGTATTTATCCATACACACAATGATTACTACAGGTGGTGGTAGCAGGAGCAGATTTCACAGGGATTCTTGCAACCCTTAGTTCTCTGGTGGTAAGTGCAAAAATAGTTACATAGAAGATGATGTATTTGTGGCCTGTACCTGGTCCTTTCAGAAGGCAAGGATGAGTCATGCACTGAAGAGGATTCAAAAGAATTTCGGAATGAGAAGAGTGTCTACTTAACCTAGTGAACCTGCAATTTAAGGTCATATCATCATATACAATGCAACAGCAAATCTTGCATCTCCTTGTTCCTGATTTTGAAACCTTCATCTTGGTTAATGTAGTTTTCTGGATATAAATTTTATAGGGATTCCATAAATTACTGAGGTATTTCTATAGTTTTAGTTTACTACATCTGAATTATGTGTGTAAAATGAAAAGTCTGAGCTGACATTGCTAGTCCTTGATGGTAGTTTTAGCTTAAATTATTCATCACTTTTGAGGAAACATGTGCTTCACTTAAAGTTCTCTTTATGAAATACATAATGAAATACAAGAATACGTTTTGATTGCTGAAGATCGTGTTTGCTATGTCAGACTGATTTCTTTCAATTTTGAATTGGTCAACCCCAAAACAATGGATTTTTTCAGCACTGTAACAAGAAACATATGCTTGTTTTACATCCAACTTCCATCTGAAGGAGAGCTACAGCAGATACAAATCCCATGAGAATTTTGATGAAACATCATGCTTGTCATTTTCATGAAAGCATTTTAACACTAGTATGGTAAATGCATTCTGACTTGAGGCATTTTCTCTCTAGATAGCAAAAGTCAAAGATGACCTTCAGGATTTCTCCACGGTGTTGGTGGTTGGTTTTCATGGACTGAAATTGTGACCAGGGCAAGGGCTGCTCCTGGGCAGCAGAACAGGCAGAGGCAACCCCTCCAGGGTGATATCTGAATGATTTCTCATGGCCTCTCTTAGCTGCTCTATGGCCCAAAGGGCTAACATCTTGAAAAACTGCAGGCCACAAACTTCACTGTAAACAGTTTGTGTTAGCATCTAGATATCATTGAATGGGGCCTGATCCTGGAAAAAACCCTGTTTCCTCAACCTCCCCTGCAGCCCATGTGGAGCTGTGAGCTTCCTTCAGTGACTCACCCAGAACCTTGGCTGGTGTTGCTGTGTTGAGGTGACGGGCAAGAGTGCTGTACCAAGGTGCCAGGAAGCATCTGCACCTCTGCCTTCCTGGCAAGGGGCTTGTTAAGACATGTCTGGAGAAGGAGCCCTCAGTGCCTTCTGCTCTCTGGGAATTTAATGCTAGCTTATGCTGGCAGCCTATCAGCTCAATTCCTTTTTCTTCAAAAAAGTGTGGATTCACAGTTCCCTTCGCTTTGAATGCTTACATATTTTTACATAATATTTACATATTTTCTGGGGTGCAAGTGGGATTATTAGTCCTTTTGGCTATCTCTCTTCTGCTATGAAAGATCAGATAAACTGGACCAGGAGACATGAGGACTCAAGTTGATTGGTTAGAGGTTTTTTCTAGGCTGGTTTGTGATGTGCTTCAAAATAAGGGCAATGCCTGACTCACCTGCTTAGAGGCACTTGCCTGCATGGGCAATTACTGCCCCCCAGCTCCTGCCCTGCTCTCTCCTGTAGTACCTGAGCCCTGGCACTGGCTCAGGGAGGTAGAACAAGGGCTTGAGTGAGGAATGCAGAGTGGGTGAGGGATTGAGGTAGACCCAGGATTGGGAAATCATGTGCAGGGATCTTAAGGAAGTCAAAGGAAAAGTTTACCTCAATCACCTTTGCCTGCTTTGGAGGTACACGGTGAGGATGAAGTGGAGTTGATGCATTTATATGCAAACATGTGGTTTAATGCATTTTGGGAAACGAGACCATTGAGTATGAGTATGTGGAGAGACGTATGAGGTGGTTTGACAAAGGCAAGGGTGCTTTTCAGGCCACTGCAGAGGGTGACACCTGTGTCTTCTAACTTTGGGAATGCCAAGTTCACGGCACTCACTTAGGAATATTTAAAGATCATCAGCTGAACCTTACTGTGAGTGGAATCCAAGCTGTCCTTGCCCTGCCTCCAGGGTACCCTAAGAGTCCATCTCCTGTGGCCCAAGCTCATCTGTTTCTTTCACAAAAACCAGAACATCTTCAAGAAGTCGCCCTCACAGTTACAGGGCAGGTCTGAGTTTTGGGTGCTCACATCTCTGCTGTGCAAGAGAAGCACTTCATCTTTCTCTTCCAAAGCCTAAGCAAGTGCTGGAATTGCTGTTGCTTTTTAATGAGAGTGTGCTGCTTTGGTTCCTGTGCTGCAAAAGGATCTGGAGCCTGAAACTCGATCGGAAGGAGGTAACTCAGCACAGCTGGGCTGTGCTCTCCTCAGCCCTTCCTAAAGCGGTTCCCCACTGGCCTGCATGGATCTGGTTCTTTGTGTCTAAATCTTCTGGATTGCAAGGGGAGGCTGCATAGTGAGACATGGAGTTAAGCACTGCTGCATTCAGTATTCCAACACCTAAGCCCTTTTATGAAGCCTCATACTCCCACTGCGGCGTAGCAGATTGAAATGATTGTTTATAAGCAGCAAAGTTCAGAGTCCAAAGCTCAGATCTCTTCAAGGCACTTCAGAGGGTTTTCTGTCTGCAAGTTGCGCTCCCCAGTGGAGTATTAGTTTAAAAAGATACTATTATGAAATAGTCATAAAAGCAGCTTGATCTGTTTGGTTTGCTTCAATTAACTAAAAATTCTTCAAGTTCTCCATGTTTCTTGGCCACAGTCTCTCATCCTGAAGAAGCTGGACGAAAACTCCATCAATGTGCAAGCAGGCCCCCAGCAATCCTCAGCACTAAGCCAGCCTGCTGGATCTCACCACACTGTCATGGCATTGTAGAGGTGGCTCTGATAAAAAGCAAGATGCATCCTGCTGCCAGGTGAGGCTTGTCTCAGCTCTGCTCTGTGCACTGCAAAAGCCAAGGTACCAGAGGAGGGGTGAGATCATCATTTCAGAGCTCTATGGAGGCAGTTATCCCTGCCTAGGGATAGGCAAATATCCCTGCCTTAGGCTCCTAGGGCAGGGCAAAGTCAAGACTTGGGGTTGCACTGACAACTACTAGACATGCCTTATTTATATATTTTATAAAGCAACAACACCAAAAAAGTTCTTGAGAAAAATAACAAAAGTAACAACATTTCCTTTCAGAAGTACAGCTTTGTTTTTATCTGGTCTTGCTATTGTGGGAAGGAGGGGTGTAGTCACCTTCACCTCTGGAGCTCTGGGGAATCTCTCATGAATTTCCATCCTTAGCTTTTCATAAGTGTATTAAACCCAGTGGTGTGTCTGAATGTGTCCAAAACAGCCATTAAAGCCTTATTCAACAAGCTACTTCAAAAAGAACAAGAGGAGGTATGCTTTGAAAGGTGACTTCTCCTCCAGCTGCTTCCACCCAGCACTTTAAAAACACCTAAGACACAATAAAGCATGTGTTGACATAAGTGAGCCTTAAAAAAACCATTGGATTATTTTGAAGGAGTATGATCGTAAGCAGGGAGAGTTATCATCCCTCACCCAGCAAAACAATTACATCAGTGCAGCTTGGACTGGGATCTGCCTTAAGATCTCCCAGATGTTGCAAATGGTGTAGTTGCCGATCAGTTGCTCCGGATAATTACAAATTGTCAGATGGAGGAGGGGAGGCTGGCTCTCAAACGAAGCAACATAAAGGCTTTTTGGGGAATTGGAGAGAGGAAGATCCACTGTTCACAAGTGACACTGAGAACCACAACAATCTCTGCTTATGCCTGGCTTTGTCAGACCAGTATTGTGGCCATGTCTCAGAGCCAATCTTAGACCTGAGCTATGGCATGCTGCATAGAGATGAGCCCTGCAGCAAGGGGTTTGCTGTGGACTGATCCTAGCAAATCTGCTCAGAAATCATTTTAGCATAATCTCCTAGCCTGGAGTGATGGACTTGCTGCCCACCTCACTAGCAGAAACCCATCTGATCCTGAGGCAGCAGATACCAGCCCTGGCACTCAAATAGAAAGAGGCAACCTGGGTAAAAACTGTCACCTTGACGACCCTGGGGGAGAACAACTTTCCCAGCCACAGGGCTGATCCCCTGATCAGACCTGGCCTGAGCAGCTGGAGGACAGAGCACCAGATGAGGTGTTGGTGCTGTGCTGCAGCACAAGAGTTCAAGACTCTGGGAGCTGCAAGAAGATGGGGAGCAGGTCCCTGATGCTGTAGCTGGGTGGCTCAAACACTTACCAGAACCTGTCACCAGCTCAAAGGTTCATTTTTATGCAGTTTCTCTGAGGCATTTGTTGTTTGTAGCACAAAGAAGCTGTGGGCATAGTGAGTTTATGCCAGAAATAAGCCTTGGCACCTCTCCTCATTGCATGTGACTGCTACCTCCCTTAAACACACCAGCAGGTCACTGGGCTTATGGAGCACGCTCAGGTCATCAGTGACCTTCTGCTCAGCCCTTTGAAAGATTTGGGATGGTATCAGCATCCTGGATAGTCTTTGGGAATCAGCTGGGACATGCTTCAGCCATAGAAAGAGAGGGGATTTTGGAAATTCCCCGTGCTGGTGTTTCCATGAACTGGTGAGCTGCCTCTCCAAGGTCCCTCCTGAGAGACCCAGATCACAATCCCACTGAGCTCCAGCCATGCCATCTGTCCAAGTGGCAAGTAGCTGGGGTGTCCATCCAGCTCCCTGCAGCCCAGGGCATGTGACAGAGCCACGTTTGCCAGCTTGCAGCAGTGCATCAGGCTGTGAACAAGGGCATGTGAAAGCATGGTGAGGATGAGGAAGATAGGTGGGCAGCAACCACCCCCACATGGCCTGTCCAGGGTGGCGAGCAGCAAATAAGGCCAGCAGGTAACACTGCCTGGTGCCATGGCAGAGGGGACACAGGCTCCCAGCCCACAGCTCTGGGCTCTGCTACCAGCATTGCTGCTTCACCACCACCTGCTCAGTGGGGTTCCTGAACCCCGTGCAGACAGGGGACGCTCAGGAGGAGTGTGCTCAGCCACCACCCTTGCAAGAGCTGCCCCGTGCCAGAGATTCAGGTGGCTTCGTCAGCACACATGGGTGACAACCTCAGCAGCTACACAAAAACAAACGCCTGGCAATGCCAGTGCCCTAGGTGGAGGGGAGCTTTGTCCTGGACACAATGATAACAGTGGGGAAAAACACATCACCCATCTCCAGCATCACCCATCAAGGCCACCTCACCCTGACACGAGGTGGGGCTGTGCTGTAACGGTACAAGCACCACCAGAACGTCCTGGAATTGTGTTCTTCCCTTTTTAAATTTCATTTTTCAGGATGACAACACTTTAGAGGTTTATGACCAACAGGAGAATTTACTACTAAGTCATATACTGATGTAATGAAATCTAATATATGCTGTGTAATGAGTTATGAGATGTTATTTAGTTTCAGGGTTTTATTACTTCAATCAGTTATGACCATATTTCCTTTTATATGATTGCTCACCCTTTAAACATACCAGATGACTGTACAAAGAACACCTAATAAAGTCTGGAGATGTTAAAATATAAATGTTTTAATTTTTGCCATAAATTTGTTTCAATTCTACCAGTGGTGGCTTTTGCACTGGAAGTGGTGCAGTCCTTGGTAGCAGTGCAGACTGTGGTAGTGTTGACTTGTTTCTTTGTAGGAAGGAGCTGGACAACAGTGCTTCATTACAAAACACAATTAGTCACCCTTGGTGATCATACACAGAAGTGAAAATGTTTTCAGAATATAAACAAATGAAAGACAACTGTGATAGAATAGTCATTATCTTAATTAACCACTCATATTTACTCTTGCAAAATACACATGCCCTGGTTTCTACCAATCTCCAAGAAGGGAGAATCAGGCTTATGGTCTTCTACATCAAGATCAAATCCAGGGATGTTCTTCCCATGTAGCATTTGGCAATCCTCCTAATTTTTCCACATTTATGCATTGTATTCTAAAGTCTTTTGGGATAATGTCATAGCAGTGCAATTACATAGCTGTGAAATCAGATCAGGATCAAGTCTTTAATAAATCAATGTTTTAGCAAGCAAAGGACAATTGCAGGAGTAGATTCTCAGTTGTGATGTGTTCATAGTGAGTGTGGAGTTCTCAAAAATTATTGTAGAATGTATTTTATAACATTAACAACTCTGCAGTAAGAGTTTGTGTCCAAGTGGATACCAGCTCTTATAAGACTGTAGCACAGGGCTGCTGTCTGGTGAGCCACCCACTCATGGGAATGCAGAGGTCTCCAGTGCTGCTGGCTGGGGTCCTGCATGAGTGTCACCTGCCTGGAGATGCCACCTACATATAATAGATGTAATTACAATGTTCTAATTTCCTCCCCACCTCTGCAACGGGCAGCACTAGTGTGCTTTGCTAGTGCTGGAACCTGGTGGAAATCCCTGCTGCGGAGGTCCAGGGCCAAGGAAACCAGACAGTGCTGCACTGGCTCTGAGGCTGCACTGCTGCTGAGCTGGGAGGAAAGAGCCTGGTAAACCTGGGCCTTTGTACTGGTTTTCTTGGCCAGCTTCAAGGGAGAGAAATCTGCCTTTTAGTTACATCTTTATTTAGAGCTTGCAGCAATCAGAAATATTTTCATCACCTTTAATCTATTGTGATTGTGGCTGCCACATAGGTGATGGCCCAAGGATGTCTTTTTAGGGATGATCCCTGCTGTTCTATTGCCTGCAGCAGGAAGGTACCAGAGGCCCAATTTGACAGAAATTCCACGCCCATCTCCACCCCAGCCACCGAGTTCTGTCTGTGACCAGCCTGTGCCTTGTTTCAGTTGTGGGTAATACTGCTGCCATATGTATTCCCTTCCTTCCAATTCTGCAAGGCAGGGTGTCATCTCAGGAGAGTCCTTCTGGACAGCTGTCTATCAATTCAATGGTTTTTAGTTGTACATACATTAATATGCTTTACTTCTCCCAGTATTTATTCAATTATTGATAGAGATACTAACTTCTAAAGGATCCATCTTACTTCTCCATTCTATCTCTATGGCTAATTGCATAAATTTTAGGAGTACTACAGCAAGAAATGAAATAAAGACTTTACTATTCACAGTTCCAGGCTAATAATTCAGCCAAAGAGAATTATACATAAAATAAATGGCCAAGTGTACTTAGAATGTATCTTTGCACAGTAACAAGGCACAACTTAATCCCATTAAGAAAATGTTGGCAGTGGTTCAGTGTTTGGGAATATGCCACTGAACTGTCCTGCTGTAGCCCTGGATGCAGGGAAAGTTGAGACAAAGCAGCATACTCAGTTTGACATATCTTTGCCCTTTACGTCCTTAATGATGTAGTGATTTACTGAAACATTTAATATTGTTTAGCTGCAGAAACTGTCTCACACGTGGAAACTCAGCAATAACATGCTTGCTGAATGTGCCCTATCTGCTGCTTTGTAAGCAAAATTTATTTGCAACTCCATAAAACACAGATTTCTGAGCTATCTCAAAACAGTAAGTCCACATATTAATTTGTAAGAAACAAAATCTTTGTTCCATATATCTTATTTAAAGTATAAAAAGACAGGTAGGTTTGTTTCTCACTAACCAGGGATTTAAGAAAAAACATTTATTTTTTCCCTCAGGTTTTAGTTTTCATCTGGGTTACTCTGCTTTTACTTTGCCCCCATTATTCTTAGAAGGATCCAGAGTACTTATCTATTCTCCAGGTAGTTTTTATGTGGCACTCTGCTGCCAAAACAATTGACTTCTTTCTAATAAAGAAGGATTTAATATTTACCATAGGAAAAACATTATAGCTAGATGCATTTCTCATGACCACATATTGAATCCTTGGAGTTTTAGATATGAATCTTGGGGGAAACACTGTATGAATTAGTGAAAGCATTAGAATTTCAAGATGAAATGGCTCGTTCGTTGTACCTCTAACAGCATGCTGGGGGCTCAGTATAATGAGGGTCTGCTGCTCTAGAGTGCTCCCCACAGTGCTTCTGCTCCTCCCCATGCACACAGCTTTCTTCCCTTCTGCTGGTGTGGCATTTCCCTGATTCTCTAAGCATGGAAAGAAAACAGGTGCTTTGAGTCAGAAATGTCAATATTCAGTGACTTCCACTGGTCCCCTGTGAAAGTCTTGCACCTAAAGTATCATCTGTGTGGTTTCCCTCCACTGTTACTTGCAATATCACGTTGTTGTGTGGAATTAATCATTTGACAGAGCTTTGTGACTCCTTGTACTGTAACAGCTTCTTGAAAAATTCAAACTGGTACTTTCTGTAATAAGGCATGAGGAAATATATTTGAATAGTTCATGTGTTTTATAGTGCAAGGTCAGAGGTTACCCATACATCACAGGCTACAATGGGGAATAAGGGGGTAACTACAGATGTATGTATAACACACAAACATGAGTGATTATTTTTTAGCTCTCATCCTCTGGCATTTGCTGTCACACCAAAGGGAAAAAAATGATGTCTCCTTTCTGTGTGACTGTAAGAGTCTTCGCTCCACAGCATACAATTTAGAAACCACAGGAAGCAAATGGTGTGGCCCATAGTGATGGGGTAGCCCCATTTTTCTTGCACTAGTCACAGTGATAAGGATCTGGAACAGATGCTCATAGAGGCTGACAGCCCCATGGTCATGCCTAGGATGGGGTAACCATGCTGCTTCCAGCAGATTTACTTCAAGGAGCAGAGGGGCAGTGCAGCAGAGGGGGTGATGTACCCTATCAGGGCTCAGCACCAGCACTGGCTCCTAAGTGGATCTTTCCTGCCGGCAACCTGGTGTTGATGTTTTAAGGGCAGCTTGCTGTCAGTGGAAGTAATATGACAAAAATTAGGTAGGCAAGAGGGATTAAAACATATACAATATTGCAGAATTTGTTAGGCTCAATTACAGGAGTCAGGAGCTAGTGGAGTGTTTGAAGACCTGGAAATAATTCCAATTTGTCATACCAGGAGACTCCTTCCCAGAAACCGGCTGTGTAAGCAGAGGCAAGTCCACCATATGGAGAACAGATGTCTCAAGGGAGCTGAAAAGAAGATACTTTGCTAGTACTAAAAATATTCAGTGTGAGGAGGTGATAACAAGTACTTCTAAAGAAGAAGCAATTATTTATCATTGAGTAGACAATTTTTACTGTTTCCTAGAACACAAACCTATGTGCTTAAATAATCTCAGACTGCCAGAGTGAAGAGGCACTGATTCACAGCTTGGGATAGAAACTATAATAATAAGCAGATTGCTCATCTTGTTTAACCATCTGATTTTTAAAGCATATTTTATCACAGTTTGTGTCACTGAAAAAAAAGAAAGGAAGTCAGAAGACAATGAGTTATTGGTGTACAGTTGTTTCAATGTACAAAGCAGTATGGTTGCTTTTGCCATTTACAGCTTGGATGTTTTACTTTTTTTCTCTTTAATTAGGAACTGTCATGGATGTTGACTCAGTTTACAACTCAGTCTTGTTAGAATGAGTTCTGTGGTAGCTGCCTCCAAGGACCAAATCTGCTAAAACATCAGGAATGAGACTTGAGAGGACTTCATCGCTGCCTTTGGGTGCCTTAGGAGATGTGCTAAGGGAAGGTCCAACTGGGCAAGGAAGCCCAAGGGCTACTTGAATTGAAATGAGGTTCTGCAATGACTTGCTCTATAAGCAAAAGCATGCAGCTGTTGCTACTGCCTGTATAAGAACCAGCCATGGTGCTTACACACATCCCAGGTAGATGGCTGGGTTTTCCTCCTGACAGAACAGTTCTGCTTTCTGAGCAGCAGAACCAGAGCTATTGGCACAGCTCCTTCAGCTCTTGCAGAACTCCTGCAAATTACTGCAGGGAAAGATAAAGGAGTACCAGCAAGGTAGGGCCCTGTGGCTGGTGCTGAAGTGAGAAGAACTGAAATAGGCTGTCAGCAACAGCCAGTCATCTAATCTGTTATTAAAAACCTCTAATGACTGCACTCCCCCAATCCACAAAGGCAGCCTGCTCCTGAGCTTATATTTGATTTTATAGCTGGGTAGTTTGCCCTCCTATCTAAGCTAAATCTCCCTTGCATCCTGTTAAATCTATTACTCCTGATGTCCACTCTCAGTGAATATAAAGATAACAGATTTTCATCCTCTTCACAGAAAAAAATTTGAAGGCTGTTATCCCACTCCCTTTGGACCTATCTATCTTCTCTTCACTAGACTAAACAACTCCAAGATCTTTCAATCTCCTCTCACAGGTCAGATTTTACAAACCTTGTAATACCCTTGACGGTCTCTCAGGGCTTTCTTATTTCATTTATGTCTTTTCTAAAAGGTGATGTCCAGTTGCTGGATGCAAAACTCCAGGAGAGAAGTTCCCAATGCCAGGAAGTTTCCACCCAGCCCTTAGCTTTCACATCCCCACATGTACCCTTGTGGGCGTCATTGTGATCAGCTGGGGTGTGTATACCTCCAGCTCTCTTCTGCTGCCTGGCTGGTCACTTCTTGTTTCAATACAAGGCCTTTTGACCCCCTAAAACTTTGCATGTATCTCTCTTTGGTTCCATTTGTTGACTCTGGAAAACCTCTCCAATTTTTCATAGCTATTTTGAATTTTAATCCTGGGCCCCACTATGCTCCCAATCCTCCTGGCTTAGTGTGATGGGCTGATTTTATAAGCATACTTTATTCCATTATCCGAGTTACTAATGAAAATATCAAACTGAAACAGGCCTCAAACAGACCCCGGGTGACCCTATTAAAAATGAATTTTCAGCTTGATGACAAACTATGATAACTTCAGCATGTTTTCCAATCACTTGTGCACCCAGTGATTAATGATTTCATCTCACCTTAGCTGTCTGTATGAGAAAGTCATAGGAGACACATTCATATGCCCCACTCAGTTGGGTAACTGCTGTTTTAAAACTATAAAAAAACGTTATTAAATACACTGTCTTTTTCTGCTGATCAGTGCTGGGGTTTGCAGCGATCATGAGTCTGTAATGCACCAAGCACCTGAGGAAACAGTTAAGAAGGGAAGGAGGAGAGCAAGGTAGAATCCTCGGCAGGGGAGCAGCCTGTACTGAGGCTCCTTCCCTCTCATCCTGCATCTGCACTTGGGTGCTCCAAACCAAAACCCAACATCTCTGTTAGCCAACAGTGAAAGCAGCAGCATCCACAGCCCTGCAAAGGCCAAGGGGTTGTTGCCAATTCAAGGTGAGAAACATTCTCCTTAATTCGGGAAAAGATTAGCATTTCTATGCAGCCCTTACATGCATGGAGAACTCCTCCAGTGGAAGATCTGTCAGAGGGAAAAGAAATATCCTCCTGGGAGAGTACAGAAGAAGGTTGTGCTTTTCGGGCTCAAGCTTGAAGAGGATGCTGCAGGAGTGACAGAACTTTATTGCTAGGGAAGAGACAAATAGTTTTTAGTTCACATTTTGATTGCATGGGGTTGAGTGTATATTGGGTGCCATGGCAGTTTCTGCAGCCACAAGATTCAGGACAGAGCCTTTTCTGCTGGTAGCTCTGGGCTATGTATATTACACCTTTGCATTGAGTTTGATACTGCCTTCAGCCTGCTGGCCCCCTGCCAGTGCAGCTGCAGAGAAGTTGGGGAAGTTTGCCATAATTTGCATGGGAATTCTTGTGGAAAGTGAGTTTCACCTACTGCAATGGAAGGGGATAGGTTTAAGGGGTTTGGGTTTCTCTTTGTCCTGAAATGCTCATCCTCACTTAGAAGTGAGGTGGAGTTTAATATTAAAATACTCCAGCTTGAACATACAGAACAACTGGAAATCAGTGTTGAATACTGTTCAGAAAATGCACTGAAAACTCATGACTCAGATTAAAACAAGGCAAATGTTATTTTAACCAAGATCCTGTGGATGTTGCTAATACCAATGAAGAAGAAGATACTAGCAACCCAGATTTTGGTGGACACCTTTAAAAAGTACTGAGATGGATGTTCTCATCACTGCCCAGCCAACAGCACAAGCTCAGCCCAAGCTGGGCTTAAGGCAGACTTGCCCACATTCTGCCTGGCCAAGAGCCAGTCTTCCCCTGCCTCCAAGGAGTGAAATCCTGGCACTAAAACCTCTGCCAGCACCAACAGCCCCAACTGCTACACCTTTCAACTGCCATAGGGGTCTATCAAGCCTAGAGGAAGAGGACCACAAGGGTATGGACAATTAAAGATAGAGACACAGTGGACTTTTATGTGTTTCCTATCAGGAAAAGCATAAGTGATGTTTTAGGTTTTCAAGAATACCCTAACTCAGCATTTTGCTGCAGCAGGGTGGTCACTGGGCTTTGGACTGCAGCCCAGCCAAACAGAATGGAGCTTTTCATCAGTTAAAGTCCAAGAAGGGAATAATGATCTCAGAGTTTTGTATTTATCATTGGACTTGGCCTCCTGACCCTCCTAAAGAAAGGCAATGACTCGAAAAGGTTTTCACAAAGCCAAGACATAAATGGTTGGAGTAAAAATTAATTTCATCCTGACCTCTCTTCCCACCCCCCCTCCAGATACACAATTTCTATTATGTTTGGATAAATCTTGCCCCCCTGGTTCCCTCAGAATGGTCAATGCAGTTCTCCACATTGGAAAGCTATGCAGGCCCAAAGATGTCACTATCTTGGCAGTGGCTCACACAGCCCCAAACAGGGCTGTGTGGAGTTATGTGGAATTTTGTATGATTCAGCAGCAACAAGTGTGAAAAGGCTGAGACTGCTAGTGCTCACCCTTTTCAACCTTTTCCTATTCCTGGCACTCCCTATGAGCATTGCTGGCTGCAGATATTTAAAGAGCAGAAAAAGCAAGTACTGAAGTTAGCTTTTTTTTTCACTTAGCATTTTTCCATCCTCTTTTTTCATTTAGGCAGATATTTATGCTTTTATGGACATGAAAATCTTCCCCCAGTTTATTAGCACCAGCACAGAACATCTTGCTCTCCCAGCAAGCACCATGCAGTGATGAGCAATACTCCTTGTCCCAGCAGCCTTTCTCCTCACAGCAGGCACTTTTCCCCTTGCACAAGAAAACATGCAGGCTTTGTGTGGTGAAAGTACAGGGATTTTTCTGTCACAATAGTGGGTGCACGTTCAGTATGGTGAAGCACAAAGCACTGGCCAAAGCAATGAGGTATCTCACATGTTCCCCTTTACAAGCTGCACTATGCCAAAAAGTCTTTTCATTTTTGTCAGAAGGCTGGAGATTACTGCTCTTTGAAAACCTAAAGACTTTCACATAAAAAAACCCAAAACCACAACATAAAAGATCTCTGACAAAAGACTAAGCGATTTCTATGCTTCCCAGTACACCTATGGAAAATGGAGACAAAAAACTTTCCATGCTACACCTAAAAAGCCGAAGATGGCTTTCTAGATGCCCAGTGAACAGCACTGCTTGCTGCTGAATGCAGAGCTGAATTTGCTTTTAGACGAAAGCAAATTCACCTACAGTTCTGACACTGAAAGCAGTCACGTGCTTAGAGACCAAACGTGTATATTTGGTTTTATTCTTCTCTCTCACAACATACAGGATTGCTGGAAATTCTTTCCTACGCACAATCTCCCCCTTTACTGTTTATTTGTCTTTATGCAAAGCTAACAGCTGGTCTAACCTATGAGAACCAGCTCACAGAACAGCTCACAGTTCTGAGAACTTCAGAATATAAAGCACATTTATGATAAGACACCTGATAAATCCCTTTATGTTCCATATCTTTCCTGTAAAGCTGGGGAAGGGGCGAGTGGAGAAGGAGAAAAGACCTACTTTAGGATGATGTCATGGCTGTCAGGCACATCTGCCCCAAATTAAATTACCATCTAAAGGGTTTATTTCTCAAACATATTTCTTTTCAGCTTGGAAGGAGACATAAAGCAGTGTATCCCTTCAGTTTGCATTTGGGGAGTCTGAAAATTCGGGATCACCCTCCACTCTATGCCAGCAGGATTTACTAGTGCTGAGCCTCTCAGGTGATGATGCTGTACAAGTTGCATGAAAAATGAATCTTTCTTGGTTCCTTGATTAAGTTATTACTCCTAATAAATCTTCCAGAGACATCAAGCCTGTCTTGCTAAAAGCATGAGGGACCTTTGCAAAGCCCTCTAAGAAGGTGTGAGAAAGAGGTCTCATCTGTGAGAAGAAAGCTTTAAAAAGTGAACCTGTTTGAATTTAAAAATATTCATTCTAGATCTTTCACAGTAAACTCTCTGTGCATGTCAGAATTGGAAGACAAAAATACACAATGCATAGAAATAAACAATGCTTAAACACACCAAGAATGAAATATTTGCAAATAGACTTCGTCTGCTGCCGTACCATCCCCTCCCCTCCCTACCCCCTCAAAAAAATGCAACAGGAAAAAGGAAGAGAGGAAATGAAGAGCAACTATTATTTTTAATACTTTCTGTGTGATCTTTCCCTATGAAGGCACTCAACTTCTGTGGTTTTTCGGTGAAAAACAGGAGGAAAATGCTGGACCAGACAAAATCTTCATGCTCTTGCTACCACTTAGTGCCAGAAGCAGGTGTCCCCAAAATACTCATGGTGGCAAAGCTTTGTGTAACAAGGAAACAATTTTTTTTCTCCTAAGCAGGCCCCCTGGACCCAGTGTCTATAACAGAGCTGTGCATGTGTGTGGCATCTGCTGCATTGGAGGAAAAGATGCAGTACATTCTACACACATGCACAACCTCATCATTGCCTGGGCAACCTGTGTTGCCTCTTTCAAAGCCCCAGCCAAATAGCATCAAAACACAGCAAAACCTGTCAGCCCATCTAGAAACCACGGCCCTGGTTTTCCAGCACTCCAGATGGTGGAGTTATGCTCATTTACACCAGTAAAGGAACTGTTCCTACATTTCCACCTGGTTCCTGAAGATTTATATACTAATTCCCAGCAAAGCATTACAATGGGGGAAAAAAAATTTGCCTAACTGGGTCCACAAGCCCTATTTCATAAGTGAGTTATCTCAGCCTCGCTGGGTCAGATCTTTCTGAGAAGACGACACATCTAGGGTTGTCATGTAAATCATTTCCTTTTGAATACTTATGTCTAATCAACTTCAGACCTTGTTTTGGACACATTGTATATTTCATAAGTTGCAGAACTCTCTCTGATGAAATCCTTGCCTCCTGACCCCAGAATACATCTGAACAAAATTGTCCCATCAGGAGTTCAGATAATTGCTTGGCCTTTCCTGCCAGTCATAAACCAGACAGATGCAACTTTTTTGGACACTTCCCCACACTTGACTGTGCTTTTCAAACATATTCCAAACAGTGTAAGAGAATAGGAATGGTTGCTTTTATAAATGTGAGGTAGTTCATATGCTTAAGTAAAGAAAACAGAGGTTCTCTTTGCTGGTGCCATATGCATTATTGTGTGATAAAGATTTACCAGCATGTAGTTCTGCAATTATTGTTCTTACAGTTCTGTTAGTCTTAAATCTTATTTATTACTGTGGACTTTTTTCTTTCACTGAAAATCCCAGACTCTCCCTTTTGTTGCGCCAAAGCTTACAAAACACCGAGTAGCCCAGGCACAATTTGAAGACTCCATCCTTCTCACACACAGAGAGATTGTGTTTAGGAGTGGTCTTTCTGCTCCTACACACAAACCCCCTCTGGACTTGCAGCTGTGCAGTTCTGTGGATGCAGCAGAGATGGCCAGTGGCTGACCCAGCAGGACACGGGCACTGAGAGAGGTTCACACGCCCGGCCTGGCCAGGGCAGCATCCACTTCACAGAGCTGCAGCTCACAGCAGGGACAGCCCAAAGTTCTAATTGAGGGCTGGGCTGGGACACTGCCCAAGCACTGGCAGGGTCAGCAGGGAAGGCACAGGGAATGGACTCTGAAAAGGCAGGTGAAAAGTTTTGTGTTGACTTCTGAAGGGACCACAATTTTCTTCTCCTCATTCTCCCTGACAGCCTGCTGGTGTACACAGGAGAGCTTGGAGAGGTGAAGAAAAAATTGCTGGAGGAAGCCTGGAACATATCTGCTGGTGAATGGCAAGTCACCCCATGCACTTGGATGGAGCTAAATCCTGAACAATGAGAAGTATTACAAATATTCAGACATCATAGACAAGGGTTTACAGAGATCACAGTCTTGAGTTGAAAGCCTGGGAATTCCTCAAGGAAAAGGTGTGGTCTGGGGCAGTGCATGTAAGCCAGGAACTTTCCAAGTGCCTCTGAAGCTCTCAAAATCTGATGAGAAAATTAAGTTCATGGGCAAAACACATTGTGAAAATGGAAAGCAGGCTGCTACCCTCACCAGTAAGTTGAAAGAAGGGAATGTATATAAATGTTAGAAAAGAAAAATAATTCAAAGTTTATTCTGCATCAAGAAGAAAACTTTCCAAGGAGCAGTAAATGAGGATGTGCAGGTTCGGGTGCCACAAAAGAGCCTCATTTCTACACCTGAGTCCTGGCTGCACAAGCAGAGCTGCAGAACCATCTGCATCATCTCACAGACCATTTGGATGCTAAGCATCTCTAAGTGGTTCCTGCAGACAGACAGGCTCTGTTAGATATTACTGTGCCTGTTTGTGTTGCCAGCCTCTTGGTTTGACAGAAGTCATTGCTATTTAGCAGAGGTGACAAAACTGAATATAAGATTACTCCATCTGCCAGTTCTGGTTTAGCACTTTACACCTGCAACAAAGAGCAATCTGGGAACAAAACTGACACTGGTGAGTGACACATGAAGCAGGGCATTTGGGTCCAGGACAGCCTCATATATGTGCCCAGGTCTGCTGCAGGTCTGAGTTACAGAACCGCTCCTGAAGCTCATGCTGGCTTTATCATTTTGCAGGGTACCTTTGCAAGCCTGCAATCTGAGGCAGAGCTCACACAAGGTTTAAAATGCTGCCCCGTGAGGACATGGAAAACAAGCATGAATCATTAAAAAGTTGTATTCTCTGTGGGAACACCTGAAGCAAGAGCCACAGGAGTCCCCTGGGCAGCTGCTGCACCCTTCAGGCTGCCAACACCCATGGACCAGCACATACTGAGCTGCTTCTTTTCGAACTTTTCTCTCTTTCCAGACTTATGCTAAGTGTAAGAGAATAACTATCAATTTTTCATGTCTCTGCATTTCTCCTCTTCGCTATTGTGAAAAAAACCCTTATCTCATAATCTTGCTGTGCTGTGTGATTTAGATTGGATACCCACTGTTTCAGTCTCTACCTTCTTGTTTTCTCACCTCGGATGTTCTCTGTAGCTGCTCCATGTCGGTGCTGTCATTCCGGCTGGATCCTCGCAGCATGCGAGGTTAGTGTCATATGGGAAAACCAGTCTGTGGGCTCCTGCTTTGGGGACTGGAATAAGCATGTGGAACAAACGAACGCAAAAAGGAGGTCAGAAATATTTGGGAAGTAGAGGCACTCCAGCCGAACCACCCCATGGGCAGCGCCGGCCCTGGGAATGGAGGCAAAATTAAGGGAATCGTCTTTGAAAAGGCCCGTGCGACTGTCACAGCGGCGGTCAGGGACACCTAGAGGGGGGAGCTCGCCTGTGTGTCCCAACCGGAGTTCCAGCCGGGAGAACCCACCGGAGGGGGCGGGGGAGGGGCTCCCCGGGGCCGCCCGCGCGGCTCGCTCCGACCGCCAGGTGGCGCTGTCGCCCCGGGCACGGCACGGCCGCCCTGGGGGCGAGGGGGGAACGGGACCGGGAGAGGGGGAACGGGACCGGGAGAGGGGGAGCGGGACCGGGAGAAGGGGAACGGGACCGGAAAAGGGGGAGCGGGACCGGGAGAGGACGGTCAGCGGCACCGGGAGAGGGGAGGAAGCGGGGCGGCACCGGGAGTGCACCGTGGCGGCACCGGAGCGATGACACTGTCCTGGGAACTGCGGGGAAGGGGCCGCCCTTACTCTCCTCTGTCCGCTTTCCTGGCTGGGGATCGGACCACGCCGGCCTCTCCGGGCCGTCCGTAAGCTGGAGGTGCGAGGAGGAGGTCAGGAAACGGGAGCAGAGTCCTTATGCCATGTGTCTCCAGCAAAGCCCGTGCACTCCTCAGATGTTTGCCTTAAGGAGGAAAAGTCTGCTCGCAGCCTAAGTGCCAGTCTCACAGAGCGCATTTCGCGTCACCCAGTGGTGACACCCATCAGGTACCTGTTGTCACTCAAACATCTCCCTCTGAGGTTGTTCATTCACAGACTGCTTGGGTTTTCACTTGGATGCTGCTAGTTCGTTTGGAGTGATGCATAGAATGACTCGGTGATCCTCCCGAGGACCCCCTGAGCAGCAATTTCTCGTGGAAAAAGAAGCCTTATCCCCATGCACTGCCTTGTACCAACCTCTGAAATGCATAATGTAGTCCAAGCACGGTGGTTTGGTTGTACTTTTAACTGGCTCTCCATACAAAAGCTTATTTCTTATCTCTTCACTCTGATCATTCAGCCTGTGCTGGTACCTCTGAGTTTACTTATCTGCTCAAAGCACATGCAGCATCTTCATTTGGTGAGGGCTTACTTCAGTTAGAGACATTTGGGACTGAATCAAACCCACAACTCAGAAGTCCTTCCGAGTTCAGACACGTTCCCCCAAAACTGGAGACCAGGTCCCATCCCAGGTCTTTGCAGTCACCAAGCCCAGCCAGCATTTCATTGCCCACCAGTTTTCTCCACAGCTCACTGATACGGGCACTGCCAGGTGACGTGCTCCACTCCCTTCCCAGGCACCTCATTAAAGGGCAGCCCCTGCTATTTTCCAAACACCATCTGCTAGTGTTTATTTTGGCCCTTCTACAGGTGTTTCCAAATTATTTTGTGGAAGAACATGGAAAACATGATTTAGGGCAACCCACTGAAGGAACTGGGAGACTGAAGGTGAAAACTCCCCAGGTGACATCTGCTCTTCGTGCAGCCTCAGTACTCCATCCTGTCTTGCTCTGACCCTCAATGTGCAGTGCTGAGTCCCTCAGGAAAGGCAAAACCCATCCCCAGTCCTCAAGACAAGGGCTTAGGAGTTCATACAGAATGTAACCTCTGCTCTGGAAAACCTGTGACTTTGGAGACAAGTGGGATTTGAGGAGGCTGGAAATGCAACTAGAGAAGCAGGTTTTCTTCAAATGTGTGGATGCTTTAGTGGGCTTCATGAGCCATCAGTAAATGAAAAACAAAGCCATTTTAGTAAACAAAAATGCAGATGTAAGCATTGAAAGGTGAAGTCAGAAGTATGCATTTTAACAGACACAGAGATAACAATGAACTGAGGAGACATGCTTGTTTATAAGGCTGCCTAAGCAAAGCCATACAAGTCAGACAGAGAGCCATCAAACTCAGTTATGCTGAATAATATCCTATTACTCCCTGGACAAATAAGCCAGTCCTCACTGGAGCTATCAAGGAATACTATTCCCTAAATTATATACAATTCTGAACTTGTTTTTTAAACATATGCTTTTTGTGGGGGTAGGAAATTCATTAAATTATTTTCAGTAATGCCCCCTGTTTCTATAGATCTGATAAAGCTCAGTCTGTGTGAAATGTTTCTTCAGCTACCTCAAGGCAAGGGCTGACATTACCAGGAAGTAAGCAGTGCTAAAGAAAGAAATGTATGTAAGTGAAAGACTGGACTGAGACTACATACGATGAAATGGAAGATGCCCAGGCATTAAAGTGTTTCTGCTGATTTACCGTGGAACTTTGTCCTTTTGCTGAAGAACTACTGTGGGATTTCAGGCACAGTTGTCTTGATGAATCGTGAGGCAAAATTTGATTTTGATTAATTATTTGGAAAGTTCTGAAAATTGCATGCACTCGAGAGAAGTCTCCCCATAACATGCATTTCTCTGGTTTCCATTCCTTGTCATACTGCTGTTGGGGATATTGAACACCTCCAGTTGTGGAATCCCTGCCCCGGGAAAACAACGATGTCAACTAAGCACAGGCAGTGCCGAGATTTATAGAGAAGTAAAGACAGCTTCTGATATTAAGCAAAGAAAGCTGAGCTGGATAAAAAGCTTGCTTGAGTAAAATGAAGCTTTTCTTTTTCCTTTTTTTCTTCTTCCTCTATTTCCTTCTTAAGCTTAACAAAAAAAGAAAAATAGAAAATCCCCACTGATTGCATCCAGCTGTTAAAATTTTATGATACTGAGATTCCCAGTTGTCATGACCACTTCATGTAGTTTAATATGCAGTCGTATTCTTTTCAGTTTCATTTTCTTCCCCAACTTTAGTTAATAAAACACCTTTCAGACAGCCTGTTTGTAGCAGTTATAGAGTGCCTGGTCTTCTTTTATAAAGAGGAGAACTGTGTGCGGCTATATCTTGGCACATGAGAAAGTTAAACTGCAACCATAATTCCCATTACTGTCAGTGAGAGCAACACTGATGAAAAGGTGCTACAGGCTGAACAGCAGCAGGTTTCTCCTGATGACCGTAGACCAGCCCTGTAATTAAAAGGTCAGCTCTCTGCCCCTGCCAACTCCCCTTGCCTGCAGATGGCTTTGGGCCCACGCCCAAAGTGAGCAAATCTCTCCAAACTTCAGACATTCAGAGGCAAACCAGCATCTCCCAAACTATCATACATTTATTCTGTTTGATCCACAGCGAGCATGAGGGTTGTCATCTACACTGTTTGCACAGTTTCAGCTTGGCTTTTATAAAAGGCTTTTTTTTGCTGCTTGACTGGCACAGAGAAAATACCCAGAATAAAGGCTATGCCCATATTTTTACTTGTAAATGCACTAGCATTCTTGTTCTGCCATCACTCCCAGTTTCCTCCTGACTCACTGGTATCTGCTCACACCAGCAGCCATGCACGTGTAGGAGGTGTGGAAGTGATTCCCCATGCCAGGGCAGCATTGGCATCAGTGGGGAAGAAGAATGCTCTAACAAACTCTTCTACTTTAGAGCTCTTTGTCTGGTATAGCACACTGGCATTGCTCTGGCTTGCTGCCACTACTCCTGTGTGTAGAAAAAAAACCACTATACATTAAGAAAGAATAAATGTACACATCATCAGCTCAAGCATCAGACAAGCTGGTTTAATTAATCCCAGAACAAGCATTTTAAATAAGGCAATTCAGAATTATGATTAAGCTGCAAAGGAAACAAAATATGCTACAGGCAAGAGGGTTTTGCTGAATTCTAGCTGGTGAATACTTCTTTTTGAGCTTTGGCATCCTTCTGTGTAAGTCTTTTGCCTTTGTGGTGTTGAAAATGGTTTAAGGAATCAATTGAATGATGAAGTTTCATGTAATAGGTAACCACATTACTGCATTAAATATAAAGCTGTCAGAGGAACTGAAAATGAACTTTTTGATTTCCTAAGAGGTAGCACTGATAAACACTTTGGTCAACCAATACATTTTATGGACAACATTAAAGGAAATATTATCTTCTGGCATGCTTAGCTTGGGGAAGCTTTATCTTTCCTATGCCAATATTCATAGTCATAGTTTAATAGGAAGCCTCTAATTATAACATCTGACTGTTTGTTTAATCACCATTTACTGATCAAAATACCCGAATTAATTCAGGATCTATAAAGGATGGGCACTATGGCTGGCTGGGATAGGAGCATGGAGGCTCCTGGTGGCTGCTGGCAGGACTGGGACTGTGCTGGGGTGTGACACTGCACCTTGGAGAAATACTTCAACTGTTTCTCCAGGGCAAGTCATCAGCTCCCATTTGCTGTGCCTGCCTCTCTTGTGACAGGGACAGGAAAAGTGGCTTTTCAAAATTACAGAGATTTTTAAATGCAAAAAAAGAAACGTAAAGGGAAAGGAGTAGCATGTGGGGATGTTTTCTGAGATGGAGTAGAATTCACATCAAGTCCCTTTATTTATTGGGGAAGATCCAGCTGACAGCTAACTTTTTGATATAAAGCCACCATCACTCCTCCCCTTTATGCCTATCACTCCCTCCTTAGTAAATCAAACAAATAGGAGGGCGAAAAGAGTGGAATTACTGTGACAGCTCACCATCAGAGTTCAGCCTGTGCCTCTCCTTCCCCTGCCACCATCCTCATGCACAACTTCTCTGGACAAAGGAATATCCCCAGCCTGAGGACTGCTGCAGCCCAACTCTGTCCAATATCAAAGCATTGCTAAGGGTCAAAATGAATTTTATTCTTCCCAGGAATTTGGTTTTTTTGCTAGAGATTATTCCATTGACACCTTCCTGGTTTGGATCCACATACAGTGACTCTCCTGCATTGCTCCAAAAGAATTTCTCTAGGGCAAATGGCTCCAGGTCCTGGTCTGGGAAGGCAGTAAGCAACACTCAGTGGGCTCCACACTGGTGGATTGCTTTGAACTAATGTAAGGAAAAATTAACTTTTCCTACCAAGAAAATAAATAACTGTGGTACGGTGGGAAGCAGGTCCTTTCCTGAAGAGTTTGTAGCTGAAACAAGGAATGAGGCAGAAACAACAGTAAGGAGAGACACGGTGACACTCCTGAGGTAGTGTGAGTAGGGATGAAATCAGTACTCATGTACCAAGGTGCCAGGTAAGTGCTCATTTTCTCCCCAGAACTGGTAACAGAATGGTAGCCAAGACATCCTGAAGTCACCTTAGGGTCTGTGAGAAAACCCAGCTACCATGCTCCAAGTGACTATGCAGTGCTGAAGTGACAAGAGGGAAGTGAAGGAAAAAGAGATGAGAAAGAAAGGATGTAAAATAAAAGGATGTAAATACATTTCTTTGTGCTGTTAGGCCAGAATGCAGTGAGGCAACACTTTGTACAGGCTCCTTCATCTTCTTTTGAAAGGAATTTGCTCTATGTCCCTGTCCTTCTCCAGTCAGAACCTGTGGGTATGATCATTCATAAGAGCAAGCATCATTTAATAGCAGCAGTCTGAGTGAAGGCAAAGATGGAAGTCTGAGCTGAAGCATTCATCCCCAGAAAACCCTAAATGCACAGTTAAATCTAGTTTATCAAAACTGTAAGTATTCTTACATAGAAGGGAAAACTGCAAAAAAAATCTGCAAATTATTTCACCTTTTTTCTAAAATATGAAGTTACTGTACATATATGAGCTCCCTCACTTCCTGAAGCAAAGAACAGCCGTGAGTGACATATGGCCACTCAGTATTAAAGACAAAAAATAAGTTCCTGAGTTCCTTTTGTGTCCTATAAAATTAGGAATAGATATCAAAATAGATATCAAATAAAAAATGCGGAGTATCCTCCAGGGCTGATTCATAAACTTGAAGAAAGTCAGACTAAAAAGAAAACAACAAATTAAAGTCCCACAAAATTCCTCAGAACAAACAAAACTGCATCAAAGCAACAACTTTCACTTTTGCCCCCTCAAGAGCTGAAATAAGCAGGCACTGAGGTGGTAAGCAGTTCTCATCCTGCCACCAGCAGCAGGATATACATTCTTTAGAAATTACAGAAATTGTCTGATTTAGCAGAGTAGCTGAAAAAATTAAAAATTATGATATTGAGTGGGGGGTTGGTTTATATAGCTGGAGTGCGAAGACAGAAATACAGATTACGACAGGTTAATGGAGACTGTGACATTCCCTATGCATGTAAATAAACACTGAATTTGAAAAACTCTGTTTTCCCCAAGCTCGAGTAAATAAAAGTATAACAGAGACTTTGTGTAAAGAAACCATAGGCTTATAATTATACAAATATTGTGGATCCCCTGTGTGAGATTTCACATCTTTATTGTGCCTGTTTTAATGTTTACAAAGGTGGCAGTAATTTTTCAAAATCAAATCTATCTTAAACAGGAAAAACTATTTCCTACATAGTTTTCATTTTCAACACCAGAGCAAATGAAAGCAGAATCACTATTGCAAACTTCTTCCCTTCTTCCTGATCTATATACTGCAATTTTTTTCCTGATGTCAGGATGTGTTTTGGTGCACCAAGAATGCAGCAGTGGCTTCACTCTTTCTGTCCATATATTTTTAACTGTGAGTGAGAGACAATGTGGTTCTAATCTAAGACAGTGACAAAAATGCAGAGAGCTTGCAGAGAAGCAAAGTTGCCACTGGTTTGTGGCAAAATAAAACACTGCAAAGAGCAACAATTTTGCATATGGTTAGCCCTGCTCCTTCTCCTGACTTTTGTTGTGAAAAGACTAACGGCCAAAAGCAGGAGCAAAAGGAAGAGAAATGGGAAAGCCTGTCTCCATGCTGTGGGGCTGCACAAGCCTCCACTGAGCTGGATCATGAGGGACTCATCTGGAAGAGCTCTGCGGGCTGTGGAGCACTGGGAGATGTGGAGATCCCTTGTGGGATGCTTGGAAAGTGAAACAGAACTTTCCTTGGAGGACCACAATGCTGGAGGTACTTCAGACTCTCCTAAAGCAACCCTATTTATTTGGGTATGCTCCTTTGTCTTCTGTGAGCTCACACACCATAGTTTTGGCAGTTAAAAATCTTGATCTGCTTAGACTTTTGAGGTTTATGTCGATGCTTTGGAGGTGGGGCATGCTGAAATAAATATGTTTAGGAAAAAAGGATGGTTTTTGTGTTAAGGAAAAAAAATTTGGCTAATGTGATAGTCCAGAATGTGAACAGCAGAGAAGGAGCTTGCTTGGTGCTCCATTTCAGAAGATACTCTCAGCCAAGAGAGGGGCAGCCTGGCCAGGAGAGAGGCAGGGAAAGGAGCTGGCCCATTACCCATAAGGAAAGATCCATTGGTGGAAGGGGAAACAACTGCTTGGACAAAATATAGCTGCTGAAAAATAAATATTCCTGCCTGTGTGAAACACTGAAAACCAACCTTTCCAGGAGCACTGAAGAAAAAAATTAGAGGTGCTAAAAATGCTGAGGCTAAAAGGATAAGAATATAATGCCTCAGAACCAGGGCCTTTGAGAAAAAAATTCCCATTTTCAAAGCTAAGGCTTGTGGAGGCTGGTGTTTTTCTGAAAACCAGCACATATGGACTACATGGGCATTTTGGAAAATGTGCTAACTGCTGTGCTGGTAGGAATCCCTGGCCCCTGATTGTGTGGTATAACCATGGCCTTTTTGAAGCCTTTTGTGCTAAAGTAGGAGAAAAGCCCATAGTTTGAGGGGGCGCATTTTCTAGTCATCCTAATAAAGAATGATTTTGCTTCATAGAAATAAAAATCCTACAATGGATTCTTCACGTTAAAACAAGCATCAACCTAGATGCAAAAAAAGAAAAAAATGTTAAGGAGGAATGTCTACAAACTGATAAACTCTGTACTCTGTATCCCTTATGCACCACTGTAAGTCTCACAAATGACCACAAACCAGAGGCAAAATGAGTGATGCTTTCCTCTTGGCTTGACCACTTTGCAGGGATGAATTTTAACCTCTGACATTCTTCCTCAATACGGCTGCTCATGTTATGGTTATAGCAAGAGAAATTTCCATTAAACTTCCAGATGAAAGAAACCACATTTGATTTGGACTGCTTCCCAACTTTCAAATTTTCCTTCATTAATTTATACTTTTCCTCAGAACAGCAAATTCAGAGAAAAAAAATGCAAAAGATGTGAAAAGAATGTGTGCTAGTGCAAGCAAATTAATGAAACTAGTTTTAAAACTACACTTTTGCAGTCTCCAAATTGCTTTATTTCTGAGAAACATACTTGAAATTTAAAAAATTGTTACAAAATATGTATAATGCAATTATAAGTGGAAATCTGTCCAACTTTTATTGTTGAGAAAACCGGAAAGGAAACAAGTTTTTTAAACACTATTCTTCTTTTCTGGTGGCTGCTATTATTTTACTCTTTTTATTGTTGCTGCCATTATTTCACTCTTTGACATGCACTGAAGCAGGGATCCCAAGTGTCTCGCAGGCGCTGATTCATTCTCATGCTGCCCCACAAAGTGCCCACTTCTGCCTGTAGTTCCCAGGTCCAGTTTGTTTCTCTGGACAATCAAAACCAAAGCTTCTTAAGTGGCTCAATATATTCAACTTTGCTGGTTATGGCCAGACCCCTCTCAGTGACCTATGTTGGTCCATGAGATGCCATGAGTGTTATATCCCTACAGCTCTGTACTCTGTCATTCCCTTAAGTGAGTGTCTTGGCAATTAGCTGTATTGAACAATGGCATTGTCTTCCAAATCAGCACAGGGTCAACCCTGAGCAACCTAAGGCTTTGAGAAACGGCTGGAAAGCAACACTACCTATTTATGGCTGTTACTGCTACCTGTCTGCACTCTCACCCTCTAAGCGACAGTCTTGGGGTGCTACCAGGGGGCATCTGCCATAGCACAGCCTCAGCCTACACTCTGCCTAAAAGGCCACAAGAGCCAGAGGAAACATCCTGTTAGCTGCAGAGGGCTTCAAGTCAGGCCCCTGATAAAGACATGACAGTGCAAAGCAGCCATCCAGGTCAATTTTAGAGAATGTGTTAAAATATGCCAAAGCAGCAGGTAGAAATTAAATCAGGCTGATGGAAGTTGCTCTTGAGACCTCGCAGCTTTGCATTAGTATGAAACCACCTCCCCTTGGGAGAGGAGGAGGCCAAGGGAGGAAAAAGCTGAGAACAAAGAGGGAAGAGGAGAGACAGACCAAGAGACAAAGGCAGGAAGGGAACAGACACTCTGGGAGCACCAGAGGGGACCCTGGAAACCAGCGGAGTGAGAGTGGGAAAGGGCAACCGTACAGCAGCAGCGTTTGGGACCACAAGGAGGGGATGTGGGAAGTGGGAACAATATCAGAAAAGAAAAACAGGACAATGAAATACAGCAGGAGAGAAAAGAAAGAGCCTGGGGGGTTAGGGTTGGGCAGAAGTTGACGGAGGAGAAACTGGAGCTGGGCAGCTAATTTGAGATAGCCGGCAGGAGCATGGAATAAGTGAATAGGACACAAAAGGGGCAGAAGGAAACAAAAAAGTGATGATAAGGCTCCGGAAGGAACTGGGTCATGGCAAGAAAAAAATAGCCAAAATGCTAAGTACCGAGCAGAAAGGATGGGAGTGGCAGAGGGGAGCAGAAGCAACAAAAGTGAGGCATCAGAAAAGAGAAGCCAAAAGGACAGGAGGAGGGGGGATGGTCCCAGTGCAGAAAGCAGCTGATGAAAAGGGAGGGTAGTGGTCAGGAGGGTGTCTGTGAAGCCAGAGGATAGAGAGGAGGAGTGAAAGCGCAGTAAATAAAAGAGAGTGAAGAAATGGGATGGAATGAAGTGGGAATTGGTTTTGCAGAACACTTGCCTCATTTCTGCACTGTCACTGATACTTTGTTGTAGCCCCGTCTCTTCACAGTTCATCTGCCAGCACCTCACAGTACATCTATCCTGCTAAAAAGAAGCCAAGGCAATGATGGGCCCCATTCTCTAATCCCAGCTGTATGATGTGTCCCACATCCCCATAGGCACATCCAAATGGCCATCTAGGGACAGCCCTTGGCACAAGCCATAACTTGTAACAAGCCTGGGTATTGGCTTGGAAAGTGCTAATTGGCATGGGCCAAAACCACACCAGGGAGCTCTGTAAGCCATGTATGGAGGGCTGAAGGATAGTGTGAGCTCCTGTCTTGGAATTATCTTTCTTTCTAGTAGAGATGCAGCCTGGTTCAGTTCACTTGGAGCCTGTCACTTGCTTTGAATGCTCCCCTTGTGTTCTTCATAGTCCCTAACGTCTCTCCGTAGGAGATGGGGGACACAGTGGGACTAAGCACCCTACAGGCAAACTGGGATGTGCTAGGCTAGAAGCCTGCTTCATATGCCCTGTCAGGGTCTGCCTCATCTCATTAGTCCTGTGTTGCAGTGGGAGTGGTGCCAAGAGCCCCAGCATGAGCTGCTCTCTCTTGGTGGAAAGTAAGAACAGGGAAGAAAAAGACAAGTCCACAAGTCTAGTGTATGACTGCATGAAGAATGGCAGCTGATGGAGGAGCATGGTCAGAGATCTCAGATTCAATGTGGGATGAATGCCAGATTCCCTTTATTTACTACAGACCTGGCTCTCACAGCTAAACACACATGACTTCTTAATGGAATGAGAGGAAAATCCACCAGTGGCAGAGTTGGGGCAGATAGGAGAGATAGGAAGAAGTGGACAATGGGAGATCAGGACAGGAAAGGAGTAATGCTCAGCACAGGGCAGAGAAAAGCCACATGGGGAAGTGGAAGAGGGTGGTTTGTGGCTGCCTCCAGCAGCAGAGCCATGGCTCAGGCAGGAGGATGAGGAGGTGAAGGAGAAGCAAGAAGTGATCAGGACAGGTAGAGTAGTGCAAGCATGTTACTATGCTCTGTCTGTGGCTGTGAACCCTAGACAGGTGGTTGGATGAAACCATTGGAGAACTGACACCTTTATGCTGAAGGATGCATCTCTGAAAAGCAAAATGAAAAGGGGTGGGTGAATTTCTGAATCCTTGTACTTCTGTTCCACTGCTGCCTTTTGCATAACCAGGACAAGGCAAATGTGTATCCTTCTTTGAGGAATCTTTTCTGCCTGCCCCAGGTTACCCTGATTATCCTGACAGTGCTGCCTGCCCTATAGTGCCCAGTGCTGCCTTTTGCCAGGCCCCAGCCTGGCACTCTGCTCCACTTGGGCTGGTCCCCTCTTGGTACCCAATTTGCAGATTTTGAGACAAGGAAAATGGTCTCTGGCTCTTCCAATGCATTCCCTTCCTTCTCCAATGGGTGTCAGGGCCTGCCTCAAGGCTGCTAGCTAGGTGGGCCCTGGCACATCCGAAGGTGAGACCCTCACTTGCCACCAAATTCTCCTTCTTGTAAGACTCCGGCCTTGTGCCAAGTTTTCAGGCACATAGCCACGGAAGACCCTCAAGTAAAATCATTGGCATAGCAAAGTATGCCCACACTAAAACCTGGAGAACCTGCAAGGCACCTGAACAGATGACAGCCCCAGCAGATTGACAAGAAGTGGTACCCTAGAGGTGGCAGCAAGACGCCCATTATCCCTTTCCGACCCTCGTGTTCACTGCCCGCGTGGAGTACGCAGCCAGGAGGGAGCAAAGGGACCCCCAAGCACCCGACCACGGGGTGTCCCGCCCCGGCGCGGACCGCCCCGCGGGGCGGGCTGGGTGCCCCCACAGGGCGGTGCGCGNACGCCGCCGCGCAGTCCCCGCGCCGCTCCGTGGGCCGCCGGAGCCGCACGTCGGGCCGCCCTCCTCTTCCTCCCCACCGCCGCCGCCTCTCGCTATGAATGCACGCCGGGCCTTGCTCTCCGCCGCCTTGCTCGCCAGCCTCCTCTGGGATTTACCTTGCTGCCTCCCGGCTTCCCTCCCTGCCTCCTCGGAGCTCGCCGCCTCCTCCAAAGGTGGTCGCAGCCGCAGAGTGCCGCGGTCCCCACGGGAGAACCGGCCGCGGCAAGGCGGACACGCCATGGACCGGGCGCTCCCACGGGCGGAACCCCACGAGTACATGCTGTCTCTGTTCAGGACTTACTCTATCGCGGAGAAACTGGGCATCAACGCCAGCTTTTTTCAGTCGTCCAAATCCGCCAACACCATCACTAGTTTTGTAGACAGGGGAAGAGGTAAGTTCTGCTCCCCCACGCCCCTCATGGTCCCCCCGGGGATGCGGGTGCCCCTTCCCGCTGCGCTCCACGGTATGAGCCTGCCGTCCCGCGGAGCCTGGTGCTGGAGAGGTAGGGAGCGCTCTGCAGTGGTCACCGGCGCTGTTCCCCGCCCCGGTATTGCAGGAGAGTGCAGATCTCTCGGTAAATTGGGAGCTGCGTTTTTTTATTTTAAAGCAAACGGCTCTGCGGCACTCAACCCGAGCCAAGGCTCGGGTGCTGCGTGCGAGAAACACGAGTGTTCCTCCCCGAATCGTCATGGGGTGGTAGAAAATACGCCCCAGCTTTGCAGGCGGAATTTGGGCGTAAATTCAACCTTGAAAAAAACAAAAATTAAATCTCGCTCTTCTGGTTTCTTTCCACCCGCCGGTGAAAGAAAGGGTGGCTCTTATCGACGCGGCTGCGCTGCAGAAAGTTTAAACTGACCGAGGGCAAACATCTTCTGCCTGAGGCTGCTCTCGCCTCGGGTCGTGTTATCGAGGCTACCTGGAAGAGCCCCGGCCCCGTCCGAGGGCGCTGGGACCCTTCGGCTCCGCTTGCGGGGGGCAGTGTGCAGCCCAGGTACCGCCCGGTGCCAGGACTCAGCGAGGGGCGGCCGGGCTTGACGTCTGCTCCGGGGCCGCATCCTTTGAGCTGTATACAGAGTTGGTCCTCATGCACCCCGGGCGGGGATTGGCAGCAGGGCCCGCTACTCCGGGCCGCAGAGCTTCCCGGGCAGCATCGGTGCCGCGGGGCTCCCGAGTCCCCTCCGTGACCTGCAGCTCCGGCTGGGGCCCTCCTGTGCTTTTCTCTCATCGTCGTATCGTTCGTACCCGGGGCCGCGGGGGCACATTTCTCGTCGACCCAGAGTAAAACTTCCCTTCCATAAAAACGCCCCCCTGCCCCTTTTATTCCGCCCCCCTTTTTTCGTTACCCTGGTTGTGAACCATTAAGAACAGACTAATTAACAGGTTCTTAATGAAGGTTGGGCTTTCATTCCTCCCCTTCTCCCACATCTGAAGACCCTCCCCTCCGTCCGCGCTTCCTTGGGCACTGGTGTACCTGCCGGCGGCTGGCAGCGCCGGGGGCCGGGGCAGCTCGCAGCCCTCCCGCCGTGTCCCAGCCGTTTTAGGCCAAACACAGGGCTGAGAAAATCACATGGTTCCCTAGAGCTACAGAAGCCCCAAACCAAATCGAACCGAACCCAAACCGACTTCCTTCACCGCCTCCCCGAGCCAGAAGCCTCTCCCCGCCCACGGCACCCAAGGCTCAGCCCCTTGCCCCGTCGCTACCCCTGGCTTGAGGGGTTCTTTCCTGCGGAGGGAGCTCCGCGGGGCTCGTAGATCAGGCTCGGCTCGGTTCCCCCCTCGGGGCCCGTCGAGCCACTCTGGGCTCGGGAGGATGCGTGGAAGCGCCCACAGTATGTGCCCCTCGCGGTCGGAAGCCCGGAGACGTTTTTGAGGGGAAAGGGCTCTCCGTCTTCGCCTTATGGGGGTTGTTTTTCTTCGTCGCTGCTAAAAGCGGGGGTGGGGGAAAGAGGACTCGCTTTCTAGAAACACGATTTCGAAAATTCAGCCGTCAGAAAGGAGCTGGACCGCTCCCCTTGACAGGGGGAGAAAAAACGGGGTGCTAATTCTGTGAGCCGCAGGAAATGGAGCGGTCAATATCATCTTATTCTTGATAACCAGAAGAAAGACAGTTAATTTAACAAATTTAGCTCATCTCGCTGCATGTGAGATTCTACTCCGGGGGATATGATTTGCTAACAGAAGTCCTGGTTTGATTAAGGAAAAGCCTCACTTTTCCCCATTGATTTTGATTTGATGTGTCACAGGCTGTGACCTTCTGCTGGACCTTCTGAGGGTTGCTTAGCATCAAGCCACTGATTGGAGTATTTCAACTCAGTGATCTAATTGAGTGTTCATGTCATAACATATCAAATATTGTCTAGTCTCCCATAATGAAGTGGACCAGCCGATGGCACATCACCAAAAAACTTCAAGAGAGCTTCCGTTCTTCTGAAGTGGTAGCTATTTTACTGCCCACCTCCCCGTGGGCTCCTAGCCCAGTTAATTGGCGAGCTGGAGTTGTGTTGATGATGAACAGTCTTTGCTCAGGAAAAGCGGGGAAGGGGGGGGCAGGTTTTCTGTCAATTCATTTGCAGACAATATAGGCGCCCAAATTGACCCAATTAGATGGGCTGCTCTTTACCTAAGCGGCAGCTCCGGGGGGGATATGACGGTGGCCGTCCCACCTGCCGCACACCATCCTCCATGGCAGCATTTAAGGGGGACAGCAGCCCGCAGAGGAGCGCAAAGCAACTTTTAGTTCTACCGAGAAATACTTTTCCTGTTGTGCTTGCGTGTTCGCGAGAGCGTCCGGCGGGGCTGCTCGGCGCTCGCCTCGGACCGGCAGCCGCTCCCGGCCGCAGCAGTCCCAAACCCGCCCGTTCCACCGCCCTCCGAGGTTGCGGGGCAGAGCGCTTCTTTGCAGACACCGACAGCCGCTTCCCTTTGCTTCGCTTCGTCCCTTCTCGCTTGAAGCTAATAAGATCGTTTTCAGGGTAGCTCGAGGGGGAGTGAAGCCACACTACTGCTTAATACATATATAATTTTTCCCTCGTTGGCAGAAAAAGAGAGGAGAAAGGGGGAAAGGGTTTGCGATTCCCTCTTCTCCACCCCCTCCCGCCCCCCACTCGCTCCCCCTTGTTACGGTCGCAAGATCAGACAGGACCTAGCTGAATGCAGGAAAATTACTGTTGGCACATGAAGTAACTCATTAAAACGCAGATGGTGCTCTCACTGGCCTCAGGACCCCCAGCATTGGAGCTCCACAGCAAGGCAGGACAATTAGGAGCTGCAAGGACTCCACCAGGCAGGGAAAAAAAAGGAGAAAAAAAAAAAAAGAAAGAAAAAAATAGGAGAGAGCGGGAGGGAGTTGGAGGAAGGAGCTATAAACAAGCAAGCCCGCAGCTAGTAAGAAACGCGGCATGACCGGGAACAAATCGAAAACAAAAAAGAAATAGCCGGAGTGCGAGGAAGCACGATTTTCGAAAGGATCTCCGTGGGAAGTGATTGCCACGAGGGCCGGCTGCTGCGAGTGCCCCTCGCTCACACTTCTGTGTCTACAGAGCTGCCCGCAGCACCGGCACCACGGCAAGGCTCCCGCATACGAAATGCTGCGGTCCGCGCCTCAGGGACGGGGAAAACGAAATAGGTCGAGATCATCTCCTTTTTCCCTCCCCGTTTTCCATGTGCAGTTTCGCGTTCCAATTGAGAGGCAGATGATTCGGATGGGCAGGGATCTGATTTTACTCTTGCCATGAGGGTCGTGAGAGTGGTGAATAGGGGGCTAGGAGGAAAGGGAGATCCCATGTGTAGAAACTGAAAATGGCCCGGCTGTGCACGTAGCAGAAGAAAGAGTGTAAATACCACTTGAAGTTCATCTAGTACAACATATTTATGCAAAACATCGGGTTTCTGCGTGGACGGAAAACTGCAATGTAGTGTAATCTGTGCAGCGCCTTTGCCCAAGCAGTGTTGTCGTTGGCAGAAGGAAAATGAAATATAAACAGGGAAGTATTTTAATGGGAAAGGAGGGAATTCACAACTGTTAATTATTTGGTGACCTTGTATTCGATTTGTTTGAGCCCCTTATAAAAACACTAATGCAGACCAGACGGCCGGAGCGCAGCAGCGAGCTGCCGCTCCTCGTCCCAGCCGTGAACCCGGGAAAGGAGCGNNNCCGGCGGGGCCTTCGAGCCCGCGGAGCCGGTGGCGCGGGGGCGGGCGGGGCGCGGGCAGCAGCTCCGCGCTGCTCTGTGCCGGGAGGTGTTTCGGGGCTTGGTGTTTCGCCCCCCGCGCCGCGGGAGCTGCGAGAGGGAGCGGAGCGCGGAGCCGGAGCGCAGGCGGGCGGAGCGGTGCTCAGCGTCCCCTCAGCATCTGGGGCTGCACCTCTCGCTTCTTCCCAGTGAAAATGGGGGCTGCCGGCTGGGGGAGGATTTTTTAGCTTATCTTTCGTTCGTTTGTTGTTCCTGGAGAAGGCACGGGGGCTCGCGCACGCAGCGCCGCGGGACCGGAGGGCGGTCTGGAGAAGCGGCGCCGGGAGCTCCGTAGATCAGGCAGCTCGGCGGGGCGGTGGCCTGCTGCGGAGCCGCTCTTCTAACAGGACGAGTAATTAACGCCTATCAAACCATTTTGGTGGAGTATTTCGGACCTAGTCTTGATTTTTTTCGTTGGTTTTTTTGTTTGTTTGGGTTTTTTGTTTGTTTGTTTGTTTTGTTGTTGTTGTTTTTTAATCCAGAAACCCTCCTGCAGGGCTTGCTGAGAGGCTGCATTTGATTTTTTTCTTTTGAGGGGCGGGGGGAACACGGAGGGGACGGAGGTCCGAGCTCTCCGCCTCGGAGCTATGGAGTTTCCGCCGCCCGCGGGGAGATGCTGAGCCGCAGCTGGGCTGTCCCCAACCGGCAGCCGAGTGGCCCGCGGGGACAAAATCTGGCGCAGGCCGGGGCCACTCGGTGCTGGGCACGGCAGCGGGGCGCCTCACCCTCTTCATTTACCTCCTCCCTTCGTAGTAAAAAAACACCCCAAAACGGTCGATCGCAGAAAACCCTCTTTTCCTTGCGATTTCGAGGCAGGCTGAAATTTAGGATAGGAGTCCTCTAGTGCCTGAAGTCTGATTTATGAGCGTAAGCGGATGTTTCAGTCTTTGCTAGCTATGGCCAGATCTGTATGCTCTGCTGCTGTATCCTAGCGCTTCCACATTTATCGCTCAGAAATATCTTTGCTTCATTTCTTAGCTCCAAGCGCTGGGAATATTCAGGCCGATTTTCTCAACACGAATAATTTCGGAGGAATTATTTCTCCTCTGTCGAAGTATCTAGGATAGCAAAACCACCACAGATGGGGAAAGGGAAAGATACTGGGTTAAGGTCTGTTACAGCAGGTAGAACCCCACCAAGGCAGCTGCTGTCAGCCTCGGCGCATCTCCTGGGACGATGACCACAGCCGAGGGCCCGGAGCCTTGCGGAACGTCCCGCGGATGTTGCAGCGATCCCTTTACGCCCGAGGGCCGACAGTCGCTCGTGGGAAGCGGGGAGGTGGCGGCGAGCGGGAGAATGGGGCAAGGACAGGCAGCCCTCGCGGAGCAGGTACGGTGCAGCGGTGATCAAAGGCACATCACAGCCAGGTGCCTCCCCGTTCCGAGGAGGAAAAGAAAAAAGAAAAAAAGGAAACAGCCCTCCAACAACTAGTTAGTGTTTTTGGCAGGATTGGGAATTCGTCCGAGGAAGGTGTGGTCTTTCTCGGTTACTCGATAGCGAAGCGAACGATACATTTAAATCTAATCACTCGGTGTAATAAAAAACCGCGGCGAGGCAGGCGCTGGGAGACGTGGAATTGAAACCCGGAGAAATACCACACATGGAGAGTCAGCCCCTTGTTTCCACAACTTGGGTAACGCTCCAAAAGAAATACCTGTCAGCCTTGCGACTCTGCAGACAACGTGTGGCCAGACCTTCGCAATTTGGGACAATATATGGTTTAATTTCCAGATTATTGTTGTGCGAGTGTCTGCAAAGTGTCTTTAAACCGAAAATGTGCTTTTGGTTTGCGAGTTTAAATATGGCTTGAAAGAGAATTTGGGAATGGGAAAATTCTTCTTGAATGTGGTTTGGGTATAATTTGCAGTGATGTAAAGTTAAGATCTGAGCCCTGATGAATTGGCTGGAAGCCCAGTACCTGATCTGCCATGAAAAGGGAAACTTTATGTAGCCTTCTTTAACCCCCATCTCTCCTCAAAGCCCAGGCTATGGCGAGAAAGCGACCCGGGAAACGGGAGAGGCTTCACACAGGGAATTGAGGGAAACGTCTCAACCCAGTCATCCATATGGCTTCGGAGATGCTGAAACCGCAGCTACCGCACTGCGGAGGAAAGCGTGGGGGAAGGCGGGCGGGGACCTAGCGCAGCCCCCCAGGCCCGGCCCTGCCCGGCCCGCCCGTGGGGGCACCGGGCACGCCGCTGCCCGAGCGCCTCGTGAGGGGCAGAACGGAGTAGAGCCGCTCTCTCCCGTCCACCACTACGCATCCTCAAATTTTAGAAAGACCAACTCCCTCCTTCGGCCCCTCCTTCCCGCTCCTAGTATTTTATTTTCAGCCGAGAAAAAGAATAAACTACGGAGAGTCGAAATAGAACTAGTACTTAACTGCGGAGCTAGCATTCACCTACGTTAGCGCTACAAATATAAACACACCTCCCCGGTGCATTTTCTGCAACGTGGCTTTCCCAAGCCCAGCTGGGATGACTTTGCTGTTTGCACCAAGTATTTCGGTAACGGGAATATCAGTAAGGACAGCCTCAGCTGGCATGAGAAGAAGGCAGATTTCGAGCTGGCTGTTAGAAACCCCGGGTTTCATCCCAGTTGCTCCTTGGGTTAAAGGAAAACTGAAGAGGACAAGCCCCTATCCGTTGTACACTGCTCACAGGGAAAGAGAGGGACAGTCGGGTGTCACTATACCGTCTCTGCTGCTGCTCTTTGTGTGCTGGGAAGGCAGCAGCTTCTCTGGAACAAAGGGTCCCCAACCTAGATCCGTCTCTTTCCATTTTGCGGAGGTTCTGGAGGTCCTGCTTTCCCTCCCCGCCCTCTGCTGCTTTTCCCACCCTCTCGACTGCGCTGGGAGACAGCCAGTACTGGTTAGGATTATGTATTCATCTGGAATTATTAGGTTACAAGAGTGAATAAATAGTGTTTATCTGATCGGATTCAAGGCTGCTTATTTGAAACAACCGGCAGCCCTGCCCCTTTCCCTGCCCTCCCGAGAGAGGCACGGGAGTCGGCAGCTGCCTGAGCCAGTGGGACTTTTCCAGCACAGAGTTTCGGGGCTGCTGAAACTCGTCTCAGAGATCCGCTTGACCGGGGGCACATTTCTCTGCAAATCGGCAGTATCCCTAGCGTTCCATGCCACCGAGGAACCTCGGTGGACCAGTTGTGCAGTGCCCTAAACCCTGGCCAAATTGGAGTCTCTAAAGATGCTCCTTGGGGAGCATCCCTGAGCAAGCCTTTTGGCACCCACAGTGCCGGAGCTGGTTTCCTCCCGCACCGCCGGGTGGCAAGGGTCTGCAGACCCTGTAAAGTCCATTTTCAGCAGCGGGGACATGCGGGGAATTCAGTTTTTCGCTGCTTCCCTCCCTTCTAATATGTATGCCTGGATGTTACCCGCGAATGGAATTATTTCCTGCGCCGTGACAGGCCACCTGCGTGACGATTCCTCGGGAAGGGGAGAGCCGCTGTCACCTTCGTGTCCCCTCATCCCTCAGGAAAGGGCTACCCTTTCCCTGAAAGCTAAGGCTGCCGGGAAGTGCTGCCTTGCTCCTGCACCCTGGCAGAGATATGGGGGACCCCAGGACCATGGCACTGTCCAAGAACAGGATAAGGAATGTGTGTGGGGGGTGTCTGCTGCGGAGGGACAGCGACCTGGGAGCAGTACTCTCCTCACCCCCATCCCATGGCAACTGGGAGTATCAAAGAGTGCGAGCATCCCTCTCTGAAACCAAACGTGACACCCGCCTCTCCACCCCCTAAGCAACGAGAGCGATTAAAAGCGAATCCGCGCCCAGGCCAGGCTCTGCCCACATCCCGAAGCTGGGGATAGCGGCAGGTGAAGATGCTGACCTGGTTTCCTCGACGGTCGCTTGCGCCCTTGAACGAAGGTCTAAGGCATCTCGGCAGGCCCAGAAGATCCGTCTGCGCCCTGTCGGATGCCCGGATATCTGACAGATACTGGATGCAGAAGAAAACCCCAAGATGACGAGAAAGAGGAGGAGGAGAACCTGCGCTTTCTTACCTGAGAGATGCTCATCTCCTTTTGCCTGAAGCTCCCAGGACCCCTGAAGGAGGAGGCAATGACACCAGAGATCTCCTGAGCTGTTGGATCCTCCTCCCGCAACCACGTGCACCTCAGCCCCTGGCCCACATGGCCTGCGCCTGTCAAGGGCAGAACTACCCCCCACGCACCCCCAAAACACGCAGGAGACTCATGGAACGAATCTTGGTCTGTACTTGCAGTGCTGATGAAACTGTCCAGCACCTCCAGGCAGCTCCCGATGGGTTTCACTTTTATTTTCACAGCTCGACAAAACAGCTGTTGTCGTCACCTGGACTGTGACATTTTGCGGGTTATGCTCGTGGTTTTTTCAGCCTCCTCCCGCGCTCCCCGAGCGGGATGCACGACCAGGCTGCCTCTCGCCCCTCGCTACGAAGGAGCAGCCCCACCGCGAGGAAACAGACGAAGTCTGAAGTGGGAGGCGGAGGCAGGGATGCGAAAGGCCTGGGTTCAAATTCTCCGGGATGACTCAAGGGCCTGACCTATTCCGCATCGCTCCCGTCGGCGCGCAGCCCCGGGGAGGCGAAGCTCCGGCTCGGGAACTCCCTCTCCTTGCCGACTCCTCGTGCCACGCCGGGCGAGGCGGAGACCGCCTGGCTCCGGGAGCAGGGCAGGTGTTCGGGGCCCGGCGAACGCCAGGCTCCGCAGCCTGGGATGCCGCGTGGGTGCGCGGCGCGGTTCCGGCGGGCGGCGGGGCCTCCCACGGCTGCTCCCTGCGGGGCGAGGGGGACGCGCTGGGCAAGCAGCCAGGCTCCGCCGTAGGATCCCGTGGCCTGGCTGCGGGGCAGGTCTTTTCCCAGTAATTCCCGCTGTCCCTGCTGCACTCCACGCTCCATCTCCCTGCTGACGTCTAGGGGAACACGCAGCGACGCAGGGCGACTGTCGAGCGTGCTAATCCGCACTGATTAACTGCACGCTAATCCGCATTGATTTTTACATCGCCGCGGCGCGTCTGAAGGTTTTGGTTTGCATAAATCATCTCCTTGTCTGTCCTGCCCCGCAGGAGGTTCCCAGAGACCTGTCAGGTAGAGCCGAGATAGTGAAACATACTGATTAGGAATCGCAATGACCTTTGATATAGGTAAATAACAGGCGGGAGTATATTTCTTTGGTCTCTGTTTCTATCCCCGGGGCGGGCTGATTTTGGAAAAGCGGCGAAGGGCTGCTGAACAGAGGCTCCAGTGACACTTTTACTATAGAAATCTACACAAGCTTTACTAGCTTCTGGGGAAACACAGGGGCTTTGGGAATTTTTGTATTTGCTGGGTTGTAAACATTTTATTGGAAAGCAGCTCAGGGGAATCTGGTTCGCTTTCTGCGCTGCACTTTATACACCAATGTGTCAAAAAAGAACTCCAGGTTTTCCTCAGAGGAGAACAGATACGTGTATAGGGAGTTGATGGACAGAGATGTACGCGGAGCAGGGTCTGCCTCTAGTGCTGGAGAGCTACCTCTTGTCTGGTGCGGGTTCTTCCATACTTCCTTTCTTTTCCATATTCTTTCTCCTCTCTCTCCCTACCCTCTCCCGGTCCCGGCCCGTCTGGGGGTGGGGGGTGAGGCAGGCAGGAGCGGCCCCGGCCGGGCAAGCCGGCGGTGCTCCCTCCCTTTCCAGCCTCAGAGACCTCTCGGCAGATCCCCCCGAGCGCAACTGACTGTAATTATTTTTATCTCGCAGACGATCTCTCGCCCGCTCCCTTGAGGCGGCAGCAGTATGTGTTTGATGTGTCGACCCTCTCGGAGACGGAGGAACTCGTGGGGGCCGAGCTGCGGCTGTTCCGCCGGGCCCCCCGCGGCCGCCCTCCGCCCGCCGCCCCGCTGCACGTGCANCCCCCGCCCGCCGCCCCGCTGCCCTGCCGCCTCGCCGCCTGCCTCTCGCCGCGCCCGCTGGACTCCCGCGCCCTGGACCCGCGAGCGGCCTCGTCCGCCGGCTGGGAGGTGTTCGACGTGCGGCAGGTCCTGCGGGAGCAGCGGCCCTGGAAGAGGCTATGCCTGGAGCTCCGGGCCTCGGCGGACCGCGGGCCGCGGCGCTGGCTCGACCTGCGGGGCCTGGGCTTCGCGCGC
>VWYI01041045.1:87036-109234 GCA_013399455.1 Anthoscopus minutus
CCCTTCCCCGCTCCCCTCTCCTCCCCCGGGGTTTATCTGGTGATCTATCCTCCTCCCTCCAAAGGTGAAGGCAATTTACCAAGTACAAAAAGAGTCGGGGGAGGGAGAGGGAGCAGACTGATCCCTCTCTGAAGTTGCTCTGAAGAGGGCTGTTTCATTTCTGCCCTCTCTCTTTCACATTCCTGTAAGCTTACCAGCCAGAAATAGCCTACGGCCCCCAGCCCCCCCTTCCCATCTTTCCCCCCAAGGGGAAAAAAAAAGAAAGAGAAAAGGAGGGAAAAAAAACCAACCGAGAGTTGCTTACGATTGTAATTATCAGCTAGGTTTTATTTTAAGACAGCAGAGAAGACCTGTGAAGAGCGAAGTGTTACTGAAAGCACAACGGGGGTGGATTGGAAAGGAAACTCCTTCTGGTCTCACGAAGAGTGCAAGGATGCTATTGCCAGGTCTCTGGGCAGCTGTGCCTCGGCAGCCCTCGCAACTTGCAGCAGTATTATATGCAAATGTTGTGCTGGAAAAGGCGTTTTATGTAAGTTTTCTGTTTCTTTCCCACCTTTGGTCTCAGCTGTGACTTCACCTGAGGAAAGTGCACTTCGAAGCTATTCCTGGCCCTTTCTTAACGTAATTATTATGTTCGTAGTTTCAGGCTTTTCCCCACCGATTTCTAGAATTGTTGGCTTATCTGGTATTGCAGAGCTACAAACTTGTGGAAAAAATTAAAAAAAGAGAAGAGAATAATAATATAAAATGCTAATAAAAAGACTCAAACAAGAGCATTAATTTAAAATGCACATTTTGCTTCGGATGCACTGTTGTTCATATAAAAGTTGTAAATATTTGTTTATTTAAACAGACTGAAAAGTGCAAAATGGAGATGAACAACATGCATTTTTTTTTAATGTACAAAACATGATATGCACTCGAAATGTTATAATTTCTAATATTTTTAAAAGTTTATATTTGAGTTGTACAGAATTAAGCATTAATCAAATATTTCATCCTTACTTAACATTATCATTTCCTTAAGATATTATTACAAGATTTAAATTCTGTGCTAATAATGGAGAAAAGAATTTTTTTTTACTGTCTACCTCAATATAATGCAAGTATTTACAACTCTAAAGTTATCTGAGGTAAATTAATATTCAGAACATTTTTACAATACACCTTTACTGGACGATACTACAACTATTATTGTATTATTAAACATTTTTTTTTCCAAAAAGTCAGCTTGCTTTTATATGTTCTATTATTTGATTAAGTAATTCTGAGTTCTCAAGTAAATATTGGCTCTAATTCTAAAATGCTGCAGGGTTGAGTTGGATCAAGTGCCACTTGAAGGCACACCTAAAGCCATTCCTCCTGTCTGAAGACTTTTTGTACTCTCACAAGATCTTTAGTTTCGTCTTTGGTATATGCCAGTGGCATAAAGCTGCATTGTGTTTTTATGCATTTTATTCAATAATTATTGTAAGTGGGAGAATGCATTAAGGGGAAAAATTCAGGCAAACGTTTGTAAATCTCATCTGTACTGGGGACATTAATATACACTGTATGATGATGATGATGATGATGAGCAAAAGACAATGAATATTTTATAAATTATATTTATTTTGATGCAATGGGTAATATATTTATTAAATATTTCCTGGCTATCTCTTAGATAATGAAGAACTATTCAATGAGTAGCTGTTTCAGTAAGAGAAGGATCCTCAGTGATGCGTGCAGAGGTGGTACAGGCAGCTTGAGGTCTGTGAGCCCCACACTCAGGGAAAAAAATAAAAGCCTCATCTTATATGCAGAAGGGCTGAAAGAGCTGCTCACCTTGTGGAATGTGTTTGAAAACAAGGTTCCTTTCATGGAAAGTGGATTTTTTTTGCCATATCACAAGATCTGATCCCACACGTTTTTCTCTGGCCAGCTTTCACTCTCTTGGACTGGTGCTTGAACAAAGGAGAGCAGAATTGAGCCCGAGTGTTTGAATAGCAGCAGCTAAGACACCTGTAGAAGACTCCAGCCTTTGAGTTGGTAGAACTTCCAGAGGAATATTTCTTTCTAGTACTTAGTGTTTCAAGTTCGTTACTAATAGTAGATTTAGAAATTATAGCTTAAAAAGGACTTTGGTTTTAAGGCCAGATTCACCATGTACAGTTCTGACTGGTGTGAACTTTGGTTGCTGTTCTGACCACTCCAGTTCAGTCTTCTGCTATAGATAAAGACTCTGCTCTCCTTATGAGGGAAAGAATGGGCAAATGATGTCCAACAAGCTGCAGTATACTCTCTGAGGAAAGGTAATCGAGATATGTAAGGCATTGTCAAATGGAAATGAACATGATGTAAAATTTGAAATTTTATGAAATTTTCAGCTAGAGAAGGCTGAATGAATCATCTCTTTATTTTGCTGTCTATTGAGCAAATGAATAATTGTGTGTACAGACAATGCTTTGGCTAAAACCATACGCTGGGAATTTCAATGCGATTTCCTTTCCTTGTAAAAACCAATATTGCTTCTGTTGCAAGCTCATTCATCACACCCATGGTGGCATGCTCTGCTGTCACTGAGTTGTCCTTTCTGCTCCGCCTCAGACATGGCTTTGGGGGGCTTCATCAGACAAAGTCCAACTGTGGGAGGCCTCAGAAAACTTCCATCAAAGGAGGTTGTTAAAGAGGCAACATTTTTCTGTCCTGGGTGTACAGTGTAGTGCAGTGTATACCTTCTTCTACATTAACTGAATTTTTGGTGACATCTTTAACTGCCAAAAAATGTTTGAAAGCCCTTTGTCCCAAATGTCTGTGGTTGGTAACCTCCAAGAGGAGTGGAGAACCAGAAAAAAGGCATAAATAGTTAGAAACTGCAGTATCTGCTTTGGAGGCACACCTTCTGGGTATTGCTTACTGAAGCAGAGAAAACACTGGCCTTTTAGAGCATGTTCTCTGCATGCTATAGCTAATATAACATTATCTGAACCCTTTTTGGCAAGTCTGCTATTCCTAAAGATGAATCTCTGCTCACTTCCATTTTTAGGTCTGCAGTATTCTTTTGCACAAATCTGAGAAGGAGCAGTATCGTGCTGAGAGGGAGAAGTGAATAGATACAGCAAAGCTGATTAATGGTCTTTTTCTCCTTGCATTTCCCATCCTCTCTCCTACCCTCCCCACAAGAGATACCCAGTAAATTGAAAATGTAACAAAAAATACCTGTAATTATATTTTAGCTTTTTCACTACAGATACTGCAAGCCTTTGTTACAGAGAAATCCAAATATGGAAATGCAGTGGATACACAGCTCAGATCTCTTTGTCCTGCCAAAGTAATTTGAAGTTTTTTTCCATTTCTCAACTCCCCATGCTCAAAATCAAATTTTAGAAGGGGAAATTATTTCTTTTATTATGTAGCTGGCCAGAAGAGGGAGCAGAATCTATGAAATAGTGGGAATAGACAATGAGGGACAGAGGACAGCTGAAGTTGGTCTGGCTGATGGTGTGATACTTATCAGCAGACATTACACAATTCATCCATCACACTGGCTGTGCTGCTCAAACACAAGAAAATCACTGACTCATCTTTGAAGTATAGATATGCATTGAAACAAATTCTTAATACATGAATGAAAAAAGGGGCATGGAAGTTTAGCCCTTACTTTTATACCTAAACTCCTTTTTGGACCATAGATTCCCTCTTACATCTATTTGCCAGAGGGCTGCTTTTTGTGGGGAAAAATCTGTTAATTTGCCATGAAGAGCAGATCCAGTCTTCCTCCTTGTCACCTCCATGTAAACAAGAGGTTGGTCTGTTTAATGCATTCATAAAATAAGCATGTTGTTTTTTAACAACCCAGTGTTTAACCTCAAATATTATTTGAGCTGATCGCATTGTATGAAACATCTTCCTTCATAAGCTCTTATCTTTGCTTCAGAAGCACATCTGAAGCTTTGAGGAAGTTGAGTGACTGAACTTCACCCCTGTCAATCATTCAGAGGCTGGGCAGCAGGACAGCAGATATCAATGGTGTGTAATTTGTTCTCTCACATAGCAGCCATGTGCTATAAGGGGGTATATTCCCCTAGAGCAGGGTCCTCTTGTCAGCATTCAACTATATTATGTGATTAGATTTCCAAATATTTGTTCTTGTTTCTTTGCAGTGTCAGACCCATTGTAAACTGAGGATGTTCCAGCTGTTCATAATTGTGAGGGAGGAGAATCAACATATTGTCCCAGCTACGCTCATCATATGCCTATTGCTCGATGACTGCAGCCTTGAAAATATCACTGTCTTAGTTAATATACAATACTATTTAGTATATTGTGCTGTTGGGAATTAGAAATGGTTCTCCCAAGGTTTTACCCTGACCTAATTTTGCACAACATCAGCCTGATGCAGAGTATGGGACTTCATATTTGCCCATGTGCCAGCATTTTGACATAACTAGCATTTGTTTAAACTGTGAATGCCATCAACCCCCTCTCTGGAACTGAGAAATCTGAAATTGGACTGTGGACCTTTATCTGATAACAACTTTCTGCTTTCCTACTAACAACTTTCTACACCATTCTTTAGGAAGACCTTGGGGAGAATCTCCATCCTATGGAGCATTCTTAAATCAGTGAAAAAAACTACTGCTTTCCAGAATGTGAAAATTTGATTACTAGAGAAAAATGAGTGAAAATGCTCCTAAGACAGCAGGGTTTGAGTGAGTGGGCAGGAGAGACCTCAGGTGAGTAAGAAAAGTGTAGTTCTGGTTGACAACTCATTGCTTTGGTGGAAGTGGAAAATTGCAGGAGGGCCATAGAAGAATGAAAGGGATAATGTAAGGGCAACCTGCCAAACATCTGAGATGTTTTCATTCTAATGGTAAGAGTATGGAGAATAAACAGGAAGAACAAGAAGTCTTGGGACACAACAAAGGCTACAGTTTAATCACCATCACACAGGCTCAGTGAAATAAATTGTGGCACTTCAATATTAGCAGAGAGAGTATAATCTGTGTAGGAAGTAGAGGCAGTAAAAAAGGGGAAAAGTATTATCTGGTTTATTAGGAATGTATAGAAGGCCAGAGAGAGGGGAAAGACAGAGTGGTTGGAGGTGTAACATAGGAACAGTAAAACCCTACTGAAGATTACTGAATGAGGAGGAGGTTGATGTCACATTTTTGAGCAACTTCTGTGAGTGTCCTGAGGATATGAGGTAGTGGTAATCAAGGACTTTTTCTAACCAGGTTATCTGCTGTCAGAAAATTTAAAAACCAAAAAACAAAACCCGACAGCACAGTACTAAATGTTCCTCAAGTTTTTTGAATGTGTTTGGAGAACTCTTTGTTTCAAAGTATTAAGGCAGTTATGGGAGACATGGCCAGATAAGATATGATAGAAATGATTAATAAAGAGAAACTTGCTAGAAAGCAATTTGAGCTCATCTGTCTGTGGAGGAAGAAAGTGAAACCAAATGACTCCTGTATGGCAGATATTCTCACTAATTGATAGGGAAAGTTCTGAAAGGAGGAGCCAAGAGGAGAAAGAATCTTAAGAAAACAAGCAGTTTGGAAAAAATCCTTAGTTAAAGGTCTCAATGGAACCTATCCTGCTGGCAAGGAGGACAGCACTGGGGAAAAGCAGGGACTGGGTCAGAATTTGTGTGGTTACCTATTGACAAAAACCCATCATACAGAAAGTGAGCGAAGACACTACTAGGATAAGTAAAAGAGAAGGACTGAAGTATAAAGAAAAGGGATCAGAAAGGAAAATTAGGAAAAAGGGAAAAGGATTATCACTTCATGGGAATGTTAAAGGACAAATGACAGAGTGGGCTGAAGTGTGAAACACCACCTTTGCAAATAGGAGACACTTGATATGAGAGGCTGAACACACTTAGAACTAGTGAGGGTATTGAAATGCAGATCACAGGAGAGAAGGGAAGGGATAAAGGGCATATACTCAGAGCAGGAAGTCCTGGGGAAATTTACTCTGGTACAATTAAAGAACTAACCATAGGAATTTCTGAAATATTAACAAGAGTATTTAGAAATACAGAGATTTAAAAGGTACCAAGGATTACAGACCAGACAACCTGTTACAGATACCTCCAATACTTTGAGAATTACTGCAAAAAATTCAAGTGCTTCATAAAATGGCAACTGCAGAATAATAATGTCATAAAAATATCCAGTATGAATTTATCCAGAACAAATCATATCTAATTAGTCTTGTGTTCTTGGTAAGAGTGACATGCATTTCAGCAAAAAAGTTTCCAAAATAATTTTGCTACATTAAAGGGGCAGTTTGATATAAGTACAGTGAAATGTAGTAGTAACAATATACACTTAAGAGCTTTATGCAAAATATTACACTTAAGAAAGGATAACATCAAGCAAAATATAACAAAACTAGCTATTAGTACTTATACAAGAGAGAATCTAAACTGTGTAGTGAAGTGAATTCTGAATATGAGGTAATGAATGAATCATTCAGTTGCCCAGGGTATTTCAGAGAATAACCACAGGGATATTAGATGTCAGAAATATTCTGACATTTAGACTAATGAAAACTTGGTGAAGCACTGTGCCCAGTTTTAAGCACAGTTTTAAGGAAGATCTAACAGATCACTTTCTGGCATCTTCTGGATCACTGGTAGTTTGCTGACCACAGACTAACATGACCTGGGACATCAGTATATCTGGGCACAACAGATACCTATGTAAGACTCACTCAGGGCCAGCTCTTTCTCTCTGTGTTCTGAAAAATATCTTCAGATATGTCTACCAGGGTGGGCCTTGCTCAGTCCCTTGCCGTCAGAAGAGGAGGGAGTAGAGCTCCCAAGGTGCTGTTGCATGGAGAACTGCAGTGCCACAGTGCCTGAGATCTTTTCATCATAAACTGCCTGAGGCTAAGGAGAGCTAAGAGCTGTTAGGCACTCATCTGAAATTATCTCCCTTGAGACATACAGATCTGAATTTTCCTCTTGAAACTGGAAAAAGAGGATTTATCATGATGCTTCTTGTGGCACCTAAACGGGACTGTACTTCTTCTGAGATGTCATTAGTGCTGAGAAGAGTGGAATAAATGTCTCTCATAACTTTATGTAAGGCATTCTGTGTAATGCAGCCAGAGGAATGCTTCACAATGAGAGAGTCCCTTTGTTCACTTCCACTCACATGGGGTCCGGCACTGGATGAGAGTTTGTTGTTGCCATCATAAATCAGACAATGGCTCATAGCATGACAAAAATGTGCTTCTGTGAATTTACCAGGCACACTTAGCGGCTGATGCCAATTCTGGTCAAAAAACTCCCAAACCTCAATCAGCCTAAAACCAGTCATCTGCACTTGCCAACTGATGTTCTGCAGCCAGCTGTGTCCTACAGCTGACTCTGAAATACTTTTCAGAATCTAAGTTTTTTGTTCTCAAGGGTTTTAATCTAACATTATGGTTCTGTTTGTCATTTCATATTGGTTCAAGTGTGGAGCTCTAGAGTGAAATTTTGGATATTACTGTGACCAGACAAATAAAAGCAATGAAAAATCCAGTCCACCTTGAACCAGAAAGCCTACAGACATGAGGGGAACCAGTTCTTGGATATGTGTCTGCAGGGCCTTGAAACAGCTGTGAACTGAGTACAGCATACCCGCTAATCAACCTATTCACAAGTATCTTTGATTAGTGAAGATGAACATCCAGTATGACACAAGCTCCCAGATGTTTTTTCCTTTGTTTTTTTAGAGGGAAGTAAATTACTATCATCATCTAGAGCTGGAATTCTGTAAACCATACTCTTGTCCTGTTTTGTCAATAGTCTACAAGCAGAATATTTTCATTAACAGCACTGACATTGCACTGACTATCATATTTCTTTTTGTTCTTTTAGAGTAGAGTCTGAAAACATATTTAAACTGAGATGTATCTCTGTCAAAGGCTGTTTTGCTGGGAGACAATGTAAACAAATTGATGACTGGCAAAAGAGGCAACAGAGCATCTACTGTAGGTATGGCTGAAAGGTTTCGAGAGAGAAAGAGGAAATACAGAAGTGTTCATCATTTAAGAACTTCTCAAATATTTCTGACTTCACATTTTATCTCAGGAAGAAGGGTGCTCTTTACATTAAGTTGAATGCCTAAGTTGGCAAAGAAGATGGGATTGACCTGGGGCCATTAGAAGTGTGGCAAACAATTGGAATGCAGTCACATTTGCTTGAAAAACAACAAAACCCATTTTTTTCTATAATTATGAGAGCTATGGTATTAGAAATTGCTGAGGCATCTACTCTCTAGCTGCCCCTTATGTACCACAGTATTACAGATGTGAGTGGTTTAGAGCAGCTTAGAGAAAGACAGGATGATGTACTCCTGGGCACTATGTTTTGTACAGCTTGGTAGTCCTAGTGGGTTTGTGAATGTTTCTTGCTCTGGGTTCTGCTCTGTTCTCTATCAGCAACCACCAGGACAAATTCCTTGATGTGAAGGTGGAATTTGTTTCAGATGGAACAACCCAGAGATAATGCCTTCTCCTCCCTACAGCTTTGGCTTCGGTCTTTTCTGTTTGTAGTACAAGCTTTGCCAGAAGCTCTGAGGCATTTAGACTCAGCCTAGCTAGAGGGTTTTGTTTTGTGTGAGGAGGTATAAGCATTTGAATTCAAAGCAGATTGTTTTATGCAGTGTCAGATTCTGTGCAGATGGAACATGATATGATATGTTGAAGTGGGGTATATAGCATATGGCTATAATTCAGGGAAACACATTTCTCCAGCTGGATACCTGCTATTGAGTTGGAAAACATGTGTCCTGCATTCTGGTAGGCTTCCACCAGAACAGTGAGAGGACATAAAAGACATGTCATTCCTGGTATTGAGTATCAGCTAATACTTGCATCTATTTCACTGGTTTTGCACTGCTGTTCACAATTAAGCCTCCTGTTGTCACAAGGAGCATAGTGCAACCAAAAATAAAAAAAGCTATTGCTGAGTTCTACACCCACAAGTACATGTGGACATGCCAACATATGCAAACAGGCTGGACTGCTTTTGGGCTGGGTGACCACGCCTTCTGCCCTTTCCTGTCCCCAGGAAAAACATAGTCCATGCTGTCTCAGGGTGTGGCACTTCTTCCAGATACCAGGTCTTGACTTTGGGGGTGCATCCCATGTCTACAGGGATCCCCTGATCCTGGAGATCCCCTTGGTGCATGACCTAAAGCCCATGTCTTGCTCAGTCTCACTGTGGTGCTGCAGTGAGCATCTGGATGGGAGCGATGGTGTCTTTGGACAGAGAAGCTGCAGCTCTGCCTGGATCCTGCATGGTCTGGCAAGGTGCAGGCATAATTTCACAGCATCCTTAAGCAGGCAGGAGCTGAGTTGTACATGATAGACCTATTCCTCAAGGAAAATGGGCTCATTTTGGCCAATGGCCAATTGGAGAAGTGAGATGTGATTTAAGCTGTATTAATCATCAACTTATGCCTTCTGCCAGGCAGAGGTAGGCTGTGCATAGAGCTTCTTCTGTGGTTCAACTGTTAAATACCTCGTGGTCAGAGTCATGAGTAATTACCTGCCTCAGCCTACTTAAAATAATGAAGCAAGCATAAACCATTGCCCTGGAGTGATCCATCCTTTTCAACGCTGCTATTCCCTGCCTGCTGATCACCCGCTCTGCTCCCTTGCACCCATCCAGGCTCTGACATCGCTCTGCTCCATCCCAGCCAAGCACGTGTTTAAATAACCATTTCTCTCCTGTGATCAAGCTAACAATGCTAGCCTCTCACGCCCTTGCCTCTGCTTTTTCTTTTGCAGATTCTACTCCTCTTGCATTAAGTTTTGTTTTCAAAATCTTGGGCAGCTAATAACCACTCTGAATGTTGTCCTTTCTCTGCCCTCTTGGAGATGATGGTATCTTCTATTTCCTCCTTTCTCTCTCTCTCTTCCGCTTGGCTTTTTCCATGTTAGTCACCCCTTCCTACTCCCAGATTTAAAACCTAGTATCACTGTCACAGCTACACAGATTTCATTATCTTCAGGTGCACTGTACCCTTGCAATTCTGCTAGTTCAATTCACACCATACTACCCCCCCTAAAATCCTGATAGCAAAAGTGGGAGCTGACAGGTATGCAAAAAAATGCTTTCCCCAGTGGTTTTTATTGCTTTCTTATTTTTACATAAAAAATGGCTACAATATTTTATAATGCAAAGCTCTGCCCCTTCACTGGCACAGACATATTCCTAAGAAGAATAAAAGAGATTTTTATGTTTTATGTTTATGAAAAAAGGTCGCTGAAAGAAATTTCAGTGTTGATATTAAAAAAGATTCTACAAGGACTTAGGTGAAATACAACTTTCTGTGTTTTTTCATCTCTGCCTTCTCCATGTTTTCAATACCATACACCAAGCAAACCAGAAAAACACAAAATCCTAAAGACTTAATTTTTTCATTAGAAAAGTGAACATTTTAATTTCATTACAAGCTTAGTTCCTCAGCAACCCTTCTTACCCCAGCATTCTGTTTTTTAGTTTCTTTTTCAAAATCAGCAGCTATTCCCCTCTGCAGCAGAAGTGGCTGGGGCAGCTGGGATGCTATGGCAGGTTCAGCGCTGCAGGAACCAGGTGCAGGTGAATGTCCTGGTTCCTGGTGTGCCATGGGGCTCCCTAGGAGGTGACAGTGACACCAAGAGCAGGGACTGTGCCTTCCTCTGCCAAGCACATCTCCCTGGCATTTCTGAGCACAGACACCATGCTCAGCTGCACTGGCTTTTCCCCAGCGTGTTGATGGCTCCTAATTCACCTAAGTGACATAACTGCCACGGTGCAATCCATCCCTTGTCTCCATAAATTCAAAGAGATTCCTCCTAGAAGGCTGTGGGGAGCAGAGAAATATTTATGTGACCTGAGGGCAGTCATAGGTAGCTCTCATGGTGGAAACTCTGGAGCAACTCAGCATTTCCCTTTTGCAGACAGCCTGTGATGTATCTTGGTGCTGAAAATACTGTAATTATACTGACTATTTCTAAAACATTTTTCATGTTGCAATAAGGACTGAAAATAGCAAAAAAAAAGACAGATGTTGTCCTGCATGGACAGTGTGGAAATTGCAACACATTTTCTGCCTTTATACATTGCAATTTTCAACATATTCCATGCCTATTCCTGTCCCCTTTGTGCATGAGCATGGCAAAGTTTGAGTTCTGTGGGCAAAAATCTCATTGTATTTTAAAATGTTATTTTCATTAATATAAAAAATATAAATAAAAGAGGAGGTAGAAAACAAATTGCAGGGTTTTTATTCCTCTTATTTGTGCTGGAAGGGGACAGGAGGTCATGTCACTTACATTAGCAGCAACAGCTCAACAGCACAGCCCCAGTTCTGGATATTTATGATCAAACCAAAATCAAAACAGTGGTGATGCCCAGAGGTGTGTGAGGGCTAGAGGTGCTCATAAATGTCAAGTGAGAAAAAAAGCCACAGCAGCTGTTATTAAGTGTAGTGAACACTCTGCTCTGGGTTTTGGCTCATATACACCCCTGAGGCACTCATGGGATCCTGGGATAGCTGATGGAGGTTCTCATGGGTTTCCAATGTGTCTGGTCACTGTGAGAGGATCTTACTTCATAAGAGTTCAAAGAGCTCATTGCCATCTCCATTTCTTTCCCTTCTCAGTTCCTGGGCTTTACAGAGGATATCTCTGCTGCCCATTTAGGATGGGAAGAAGCTGAAGGAGGTAAGCATGTCCCTTCTGTGACGCAGCAGATGCTCCATGAGAATGTGATGATTCGTGTGCCAGAGCAACAAAGCAGGTCAGAGATCTGCAAACAGCACCTGCTCAAAAGTGAAGAAAGCAATCTCAGCTGGAAATTGTGGTGTATGCCTCATGTGGCAGTGAAGTGACCCTGGGAATAAAGTGGCTGCTGGAAGCTGTCCCAGGGCTACCACACAGTAGTGGTGGTCTTGCTGTGGCTTGCTGCTGGTGGTGGTGGAGGGTCACGCCACCTGCGCTGGTGGGGAAGTAAGCGTGGTGCACGTGTTGTTATTGACCCAGGAAGGAAGGACAAACTTTGACTTCCATGATCTTTATGGAGGAATAATGCTCAGCACTGTTGTCACAGGAGAAGAGCCACTTTTATAGGGAGAGGATTATCTGTAATTAGGGCACATAGATGCTGTAGGAAAGTCCTGATCAATACCTTGGGATGATGGAGCTGGATATCTATTCCTGTCAAACTCAGGCTCTGACTAAGCTCTTGGAGAAATAAAATGCTTCTGTTTAATAATAAAGAAAGTGAATTAATGTGAAGAGTTCATGCTATCCAAATTTTGGACATCTCTGTCTCTCCTGAGTTTTGTATTCATGATAAGTAATGTCCCACAGTAATTCTGCAGACCTAAATATTTGGCTGCCTGTGTATTTCATGGAAAGTTCTGATTTTGAAAGGTCACACAAATGTTAGAGTTTGGCCAGATGTGAAAACCAAAGAGCCTCCCCTGAGTGCTGCAGACCAAGTCACTGGTCACCTTTGGATGCCACAATAATTGTTCATCAGTTTATTAGATGGGCTGTACACAGGAATGATCTCTATGGAGTTAGGAAGTCCAGGCCAGTGAATACTTCTGTACTATATGCAAGCTGTTGGAGGGGAAAAAACCCAGCATCTTTTTTATCTACAACCTTTTCCTCACTGAAATACAGCTCCAAAGAGATCTGAGCCAAGAAGCCTGATGCTGGCTTTATGGCTTATATACAGCTGCTGTTTTTCATGCAGCACACTTGAGGTCTCAAAATGGCATAAAAGCCAATTTAACCTGTCTCAGAGCAATGGGCTGGGGTGTGGGGTGCCCTTCTGGGCAATGCAGATGGTGGTAGTGCCCACAGTCTGTCCCAGGGATGTTGGAACACTTGTGGCTCCTGTTGGATTTCCAGGTACAAGACCCACAGTGCTGCAAGGCTGCCTGAAGCTTTTGTCTGCTTATGAAAGCTCTTTTCTGTTTGGCTTGCCTGAGCAGTGGAGGGCCCATGGTGCTGAGGGATTCTTTTGTATTTCTGAAATGAGCTGTATAATGGTCCCTTTCACACTAGTGTGCTAATGGAAAAGGCAGTGGGCAAAGAACTTCTTACCAACACCTCACAGAGCCCACCAAGCTCTGCAAATATTGACAAGTGACAGCAGCCTTCAGGTGGCTCAACGTGACATGGAGAGTGACATGGTGGCATCCTGCCAAAGCCCCAGAAAGGGGGAACTGCTGAGTCTTTGCTTTCTCATTTCAGCATCAGGTGGTCTCATGTGGGCAGTGCCCTGTGAGGCAGCAGCATCTCTTCCCCACTGAGCTTCAAGAGATATGGCTCCTGAGCAGGGCTGCCCAGACCCTGTAGTACCTACAAGGCTGGCTCCTAGATCCCGTACACTGTTTGTAGTTATAAAGACCTTTCAGGTCTGATAGCTATGCAGGATCTCGTGGATTATGCTTCTGCTTTCCTAAAATAGTGAGTGGTGAGCACTATCCCCATATTTCCTTATGAGAGGGTGAGTCATTGGCAATTTGGATACAATTTTCATGTGATCACCTTCCTTGTATTTACCCTGGCATGGCAAGTCGGACAAAACATCAAGTGTACAAAAACAAGGCAAAGATAGGGAGCTACTGTATCTTATGTTTAGTTTAATATAACAGCTTGAGAGGAGAAACTGGGAGATATCATGCATGGTCTCAGCTGGCCTGAGTCCATATCTGCTTGATTTACTCCAGCTGAGGATCTGGCTCTAAACCATTTTCTCCCTCCTTGATGTAGCTGCAGTCAAGCCAATTGGTACACGTCTGTGCAGATGAACATGCTGTGTAAAAATCAGCAAAGAGAAAATGGGGGAGTAAAATTCCAAGCACAGAGTGGCAGCATTCAGCTAACCCCTGCCTCTAGCCCAAAGCGCACCCAAATGTTCTGCACCCTGTAGCTTGGGATTTCAGTCACCACAAGACTTGATCTGTGCTATGCTCTGCTCTCCCTCTGAGTCTTCTCCCTCCTACCCCTTGCAGATAACCCCCAAGCCCTGCAAGCTCCTGCCTCTCAATTTCTGTTCAAGCAGTAGCTCCTGCCCTCACGCTGGTAGAAGCACACTGCCTTTGGGGATGGCAAACTGCATTCTTTCTGGCAGACTTGGTCCTTCTGCCTTCTCGTATCTTGAGTACTCTCCTCACACTCTTATGCTGGCCTTGGAAGCTGGATGGAAGCGTGCCACAGGTGCCCATCATACACAGCCTGCAACTGAGACCACATCCACCTGTTTCAGTCTCAGACTGATTTTTTTCTACAGAGGATAGGAACAACTGACGTGAGAAGATTTTCAAGGCTGCAGGAACAATTTCAGATCTGGACTGACAATCTCAGTTTTTGGGTGCTCTGAACTCACCATAGAGGACCCTTCCTTGGGGAAGACCTGGATGGAAGAATTTGTGTGTATTTGGGGCAGCAGTTGCCAAACAGACAGGTTGACTCTGGGCTGCAGGGCAAGAGAAGCACCATGGGCTCTCTGCAGACAAAACTGTGCAGGGTATGAAACACCTGGTGGGGTGCCTGGGACTGGGTGCACCACTGAGGCTGCACCCAGTATTGTCACCACAGATTTCAAATTCATGTGGATATCCCATCCTCTTTCCCAGAAGGGTGACACTAGCTTACGCTGATCCTCACAATGCATTTTTTCTCTCTTATCTCTATGCAATGCTCTATCCAGCAGTTTATACATTTTAACTGCTTCTCTGCAATGACTTTGACTATGCATGAGTTTATAAAAGCCACAGGATTTCTTGTAGTCTTGCCCTTGAAAGCCTTCAACATTTCCTGTCATGTGTTTCTGTCTTTATCTGACCATTATTTAAGTTATTACATTAGCCTTATTAATATCTGTCCGGCATCTCACCTTTGATACACCATAACCCTTTCAATGACATGGCCTGGAGGTAGTGGAAAACACTGTTTTCTCTCTTCTTAATGAATTCCAAGAGACTAATTCCTTCTGTGCCTTAGCTATCATAGAATTATAGAATATGTGGAGTTGGAAGGGACCCATGAGGATCATCAAGTCCAACTCCTGCACACGGCACCCCAAGAGCCACTCCATGTGCCTGAGAAAATTGCCAAATTATTCTTGAACTCTGTCAGACTAGTGCTGTGACCATTTCCCTGGCCTCCTGTGAATTGTTGGAACTTAAATGTCTGTGTTTCCAATTTGCAGGTCTCTTTCACTGGAAAACCGTAAATAACAGCGCAGTGATGCCACACAGGAAAAGGCACAAAATTCAGTGAGCTGATTTCTGAGTATTATCCCCCATGATGGAACCTTCTGCCTGAACATACTGCTGCCTTCTTTCCTTTCCATCTAGTCAGCATGTTGATCCCATGAAAGCATTGATTTTTATTCATCATGCTTTGTAAACCACTGTAAAAACACAGCACACCAACTCCTCTGGGCATTAAATATTCTTTTATCAGTGTAAAAAAATTTCCTTGTCCACCTCCTGGCCATCCCTCCTTCCAACAGAGTCGCAATGAAGTTTTACCTAGTGACAGAAGTTGAAAGTTTCCTGGTGTTAATGTTTATTTAGTAAAACATTTTACATTCCTGAAGAGATACCGATTTGTCATTAATGGATTCTCGCCAGCAGCTAACTGTTTTATTGGTCCTCACACATACAACACAATTACGCAATTTGGGTAACTGCACTAAACTGTGCCTTCCTCTTCTTTAATTCTGACCCAAAAAATCAGTGCTGGAAGATGGACAGCCATCAGAGACTGGAGAGGGGGCTGTGCCCTCCTGAGCTTTGTAAAGGTTATGCAGAGCTCCTGGCAGGCAGCTGGAGACACCCACAGCCTCTGTGAGGGGCAGGGATAGCTGGAGACCATCCACATGTTGGCTGTGCAGTGATGAGCTCTCCTGAGCATTGTCCCATTGCACATGGCCCTGGCCCCACATTGCTGGTGTGATCCCCCTGCCCCACTCCTGCTCCCCAGAACATGGGCAGGCAGAGCTGGCTGCAGCCAGGGCTGTAGGCAGAGCTCTGTGACTGCACAAGTGGGTTCTGGACCCAGAGAACAATTGTGTACTTAAAATACCCGTCCCATTCAATCTCATTTTCCACTGGTAGTTAAGATGAGGAAAGGTGGCAGTGCCATTATTTTTGATGGGGGCTTGCATTTGTTTTTCAGCTGAAGTCAGGATGTTGTATGCATACATAAGCATTTCAAGGGTATGACGCAGCGGGAGAAAAAAGAGTGCTTTGGTGCTACAGGTCAAGTTTATTTAACACTACAATGTTTTAAAACACAGTGATGCCATTTCAATTAAATACCCTAGAATGTTTTGCAAGGTAATAATTTAAGAAACTTTTCAGAACTGCTTTTGCAAATTGAGCACATCTCGCATAAAACACCCTAGCAATAAAATTGTCTGAAAAAAAATATGCTGAGGACTTTACTAGAAATGAGGGAAGTAGTAATTTTCTTTTCAAGATGGGCTGGTTTGTAATAAAATGTTATTACATCATTTAGCCTGTTCTGTATTTCTTTTGCAATACTTGTTTTTTGCTTCTCTCGAAGCAACCTTGTGATAAAATTGTAAGGAACAATTAGAAGAGAAAATAAAGCAGAGAACAAAAGAACACTTGAATTTATCACTGCCTGCATCTCTTTCATCTGCAACATCTCCATTCCTGCTCTCTCTTTGTGTTTCCCACTGATCCAACTCAGTTCTGCAGTTTGGGACTGAGACCCAAAACTGAACTTCACAGGAGCAGATAGTTGTAGGGACCAAAGGGGCAAAGGACACTTTAAAAGTTAATTCTGTCTAGTTCTCTCGGTATTGTGACCTCTGGATTTATAAAACTGTGAGATTTCTTTTGATTATTGATAGTTTTGCAAGGGATTTTATTTTTCCTCAGAACTGTTGGTTATTTGATACTTTTCTGTAAAGAAATATTTGACAAAGCTGTGGCACAGTGGTGTCTCATTCTGTTTCTAGGAAGAATGGAAATTGGAGGAAGGAAATTTCCAAAGTGAGTGTCAGATTCTAATCTCTTTTACAGAAGGATAAATCCAGAGTAATTCAGTGCAGTTACTTTAGATTTATGCTAGCATAAATAAGATAACAATTTGGCTCTGGGAATCTCTGTAACTCCCCGTTTGCTCATCTAACAGCTGGCAGCTTGCTTCTTGCTATTTCTCTTGCTTTCTGGGCTAATTTGTCTTGCCTGGTGCTCAAGTTGGGGCCAAATGAACTCAGGACTTGGTTAAATGAACAAATGTGTTTTGCACAACACATAACTCTAAATGGCTCAAGATCCTTCACATGATCATACATATTTCAGATTTCCCAAAGGTCAGAAATTAATGGCTAGTAAATGGACAGAAATATTACTTCACACAGTGTGTAGTCAACCTGTGGAATTTGGTACTGCAGGAGGTCACTGATTCAAACAATGGATCAGGATTTGAAAAATGGCTGGATAATTTTATGTCAATTAATTACCCTTGGAGCTGGACAAGCAAAGATTGAGGTAAGCAAGCATTTTGCACCAGCATAGATGTGAACTCCCCTGCAGAGACTAGGAGGAATTTTCCCCATGGGTTGTGCCCACTTGGTAATCGGTTTTCCCTGCTTCCCTCTGTCGTTCCACAGTGGGAGGCAGAAGGAGGGAGCACGTGAAGCTGAGGTTTGCAGTGCTCTGTGTATTGCAAAACCCCAGATCCCAACATCTCCTGACTTTGAAGGAACTAAGATCTAGACCTAGAGCCAAGCCAGACCTACATTACCTCCATCTGCTTTAGGTGCTTTTTGAGTGTTATCTGTGTGCTGGAACTGGTACACACACACTCACTGACAGAGAACAAAATACACATTCACATATGTAAGCTCATGCACTGCTGTTAACAAATTAAGTCAGACAACAAAATCACTTCCAAACCATATTAGAAAACAAGTAACTCAGCCATAAACTACAAGTCTCTATTTAAGCATTTATAACCCCTCCTTGGACTAACCTCTCCTTGGGACTTTCCTAGTGAAGGTATCAACCAGATCAGTGCAGTTTCTCAGCTGTAGGTATTTAGTGGCAGTTGAGAGGACCAGAGACACCAAGACATCCTCTGGTGCTTGGTAGGGAGACAGTTTATGGGAAACTGTTCTCTAGCTGCTTGGGGCCAGGTGACACTGGCTGGGGCATCTCAAATAGCCCAGCAGTCCAGTGCTGAGGCAGTTAAATCCTGCTTTACTGTGTCAAAACACGAACATAGATCCTAGCCAATATATCTCCAAAAGGGAGCTGAGGTTGTATTCCAAAACTGCAGAAGGCTTCCTGCACTGATCATTGTCTAAGGCATGGCCCTGGTGTTTAGTGACAGATGTGCTGTGTACTAGACCTAAAACCTACAATATGAGTAGTACACTCTGTAAGCCCTAGGACTGGGTCTGGGTCTAAGCAGGAGTGCAAGCATGCCCTCAGAAGTACAACTTCCTGCAAACCTGCTTTTCTAAAAAGCTGACTAAATCACACAGGAAAGAAGAAAGAGTGGGAAGATTCCCACTAGCTGTAGAAAACATGAGCTCTGAGAAGGTGTTTCAGTGGTGGCAGCATGTAGGTGTGATTTGGAGCACCTGGAGCAGCATGACCCAAGATACTTGGTTTCCAATGTTCACTTTCTGTGGAGGTCCTTACAGAGTGAACCCTGAAGTATGTGGGAGAGATCCTCTCATCATCTTCAGGAAAAGATACAGGCAATTATGTTTCATAAGAAAAATTATAGAATTGCACAGCAGAGGAACAAAACAGACAGCAGCATATGGAGGGAGCCTGAGGACTACACAGAATTGCATGTCACTGGATTTTGGTCTGTGTTACATACACAGAGTCATTATTTTTTATTACTGACTGCTCTGACTGCATTAAACACCTGAACAATAAAGAAATTGTGGTTTCCTGTCATAGCTGGGAGAGTGATGTCAGTGGGAAATCTGTCCCTAGCTCCTCTCAAACCATCAGCTTTGCCTTTGAGATGGCCAGAGGAGTTTGAATGAGTCTGCTGAGCAGTTCCATACTCTGATTTGAATGCAATCAGACAATGAAAAAACCTCTTCTGTCATACAAGGACTTTGAAAAAGGTTTATGCAAATAGCAGGTCTGTCACTTGACTCAGGAAATCTGTGACTTACCAGGTTTTTAGAGAAAATCCTCATGTTTCTGTTTGGAACCTAGTTGGGAGAGTGGATCACCACATGGTAACTATCAACTCTGAACAAGCTCTGCTCTTAACTTTTTCAGGCTTAGCTGAAAATGAGTTTGCAAACAGCCTCAGCACTTCGAGTCCCACTTCGAACTGTTGATCAAAGAAATAATGACATTTCTACTTTGCTCAACACAGCTCGGGACAACTAAACACTTTGAGGTGATCTTTTTGGCAAGTAGGAAAACTCTTCCTGCTGAAGTTGCCCATGATGAAGCCTGCAGCTGCAGTGAATAATCTCTGGATTCCCAATCCCTTGCAGATGCAGACACAGGCCTCCTCTCCTCCTTTGTTTTCCTCTGCTGTCTTGTCAACGTGAACAGAGACCAGCCAGCAGCTGCAATATGCTCATAAAAAAAGGCAAAGGTCTCCACTCACCTCTGTCTCCCAGGCAGCTGTTCACAAATGTCCTGCTTTTACTGTTCTCAGCATACTGAAGTATCTGCATGTGTTGTCACACTGAGAATGCAGAGTGCCTTCAGCTGGTGGAGTCAGAGGCCCACGGTGGCTGTACATGACCAACAAGCCTTGGCCTTGCTTAGGTTGGACTTGAGAGGGGTAGCTGCATCAGCAGGCAGATCCACTTGTATCCTAAGAGTTTCCCACGCATATACAATTGATTTCAGATATCCAGAAACTCCCATTGCGTCTCCTCTGTGTTTATGATCTTTCCTCCCTGAGATGTACTAAAGCGGATGAGGAGCTGGTACTCGTGCACAGACAAGGTGTGACTCCAGTGAGTTCATCTGTAGGACTAACCAAAATAAAACATTTGTTATCCAGCTGAATGAGGCTTTTAGTAGGAAATGCTTCACAGAATCACAGATTCATCCAAAAATATAATTGTAGGACTTTTTGCTAAAACACAGCAGTACCTAAATGAAGCTGCTGAGTAAGTTTCTCACATCCAGAAGAAATTTTACCTTTCCTTGGAGAGAACCTGGAATATCAGAGACTGAGATTCAACCCCCTCAGCTAAACTAGAGAATCTAGGTCACCCATAGGGCCACCAGATGTCTTCTGTTTTTTCAAGGTAACATCCATGGAGGATATTGTATTTTGATTTAATTCTGCCGAGAAATAAAATATATTGACCTTCATATTTCACATGAAATAGAGTCCTGGTTTTCTGAATAGGCCTATCTAGCTGTGAGTAATAAGGCTGAACTTTAGGGATAGAACATCTCCCTGCATATTCTGGACTTGGTAACTTTTAAATTAATGTTTTTCAGACCTAGGCATGCAAGGGAATCTCACAAATATTTTTATTTATCTTTTTTTATATCCAATCATGAAGAACACATTATTTTATTGGTATGTGAGTGAGCATCTGTGTGTAACAGTGTAAGTAAAAATCGATACGTGTAACAGTAGTCAATGAAGAGCATTATTTAAATGTCAACTCATAGCTCCAAATTAGCTTTGCAATACAATTAGACACTACACAGCTCTTCAAGAGCAGGGCTAGGGCTAAGCAATGGTCCTTTGTTATGCCCTTGGTGGTGCAGAAGTACTGCAGAAGCAAGAGAGCAAAGGGAGCTGGCTGCCAGTGGAAGGCACAGCTAAAGAGCCATGTTTCTTGCCCAGCAGACCTGGATTCATAGGTCTGGACAGGCAGCCTAGAACATCGCTGGGGTACCAAGCTCTGTGCAGGTAAATCTGACAGCATGGATATTCAGCTGATTTAACCATCCTAGTAATTTCTGACCAAGAACATTTGCAACGGGGTTTTCTTTCTCAAGTTTTATTAACACCTGGGATAACCATGATGTCCAGTGTCCCTACAGAGCTACTGGTAAGTCCATGTCCAGGCATAAAAGTATGCAAAACTAAGCCTTTGAGGGGGCTAGTTCATCATCAGTTACAATCTCTCTGGGATCTGCTGTAAAGGGTTGTCATCCGCATCACCTTCCTCCACTGGATTTGCCAGGAGCTCTGTATGACCTCCTAGGACTTCAAAACGTGATTCATTGTATATTACAGAATGTCCGTTCCTCTGGGCAGCCATTAAATTGCCTTTGATGTGGGTCACCATGGAAGGATGAAGGCTACATGATGTCACCAGTTTCCCTGTGACAGACCCATGCAGCCCTGCCAATGTCAATACAGAGTAGTGGTGGTGCTGCCTGGCTGTGAGAATCACTGTGCTGAGTCCTTCCAAACCTGCAGGATCTGTCAGGGGTTTATCATCCTGCTTGGCTGCTACAGGCAATACTTCAGAGACCCCTGCAAAGAATCAGCACAGGCAACTGTCACACAAGTCAGTGTGGCGCTGAGATATAGATTCTGTTTTTAAAATAATACTTCTACAGAGCTTTTTAGTGTTCCTCCTGGTCTCTGCTCTGGGTATGTGTGCCTGTGAGCATGGAAGATGGGGTGTTTAAGCTATGTATGCATCTGATACTCTTCTGTTACCCTTATAGCCATACAAAACTCAATGCTATTTGATGATGGCACAGAAAAGAACTAACTATGTTTTAACTGGTCTGCCGTCAGTTTCTGGTTTCTCAGGACAGTAGCAATTAAATTTTAATTTTTTTGTGATGGTAGGAACAGGGTATAGAGTAAAGCAAAAATGCAGATATTGTAAAAGCTAATTGCATCTGGCTCTGGGAATATGTTTATCTTTGAAAAACTTAAAACTTGGCTCGCTGGAAAGTAGTGTCCCAGACTGCACCCTAACTGACCCCACAGCACTTCTAAGCAGCATATCTAAAGCTAGGGGTAATGGATGCTGCTAGCTCTGATACCGGCTCCTACAGATGCTCTTGGGCAGGTGACCTTTATCTCCAGGGAAAGCTGGTGCTTTGACAGAGTCCAGAACTGGTGCTGTTTCCTTGGCCTTTGCAGGTGTATCTATCTATCTATCTGTCTATCTATCTATCTATCTATCTGTCTATCTATCTATCTATCTATCTATCTATCTATCTATCTATCTATCTATCTATCTCTCTCT